>JAODTR010000019.1:1292577-1311502 GCA_025399935.1 Amblyopsis rosae
GAAAGGGAAGTTTGGGGTCCCTTGCTGAAGCTGCTGCCCCCGCGACCCAACTCCGGATAAGCGGGAGAGGATGGATGTTATTCTATTATGTATTTTACATTTGCATGGACTACTATGTGAACTGCCTTTCAGGGACAAATACATTGTTTTTTAATTGAATTGACACTGATGAAATCACCACCCTTCCTTCCTCTGCTGTAGAGAGAGAACGGACATGTAGCGGTGACTGTATCTGGCCTCTTCCTCATGGCCCATCCCCCGTGACCAGGCCATCTGCAGCCTCCTACCACAGCAGTGGCAAGAGGAAGGTGCGCAGCATGAAGAAGAAGGGAACCATCACCGCCAACGTGGCAGGCACCAAATATGAGATCGGTATGACAAAGCTCACACGTGCTAATAACAGTATATGTTGCCTCCCATACGTCTCATACAGTATCACACAGTCTGCACTTGGTAACGATCAGTGAGCTGAAATGATGCTCGCTTACAATGTTTATTTTTATGTCATTTAGCAGATGCTATTATCTAAAGTGAATAGGTCAAACACATATCGTAAATTAACATATTCCTTCTGACTACCATCGGGGCTAACTTAGTTTCTAAGCATCATCATTGGTTATCAACATATCATCAAATGCTTCTAAATAGATTTTTAAGATTAGATCCAAACATAACAGGTCAGCATGGCTATATATCATGTACAGTATAAAGTATCAATTAATAATCATAAATGTTCTGGAACAGTATCTTAAATAAAAACAATTAACTGTCTTCAACAGTAAAAGAGCTCACATTCTTTGTCTCATACTAGTACTAATACTACTACTACCAATATGCTGGTATTGTTGCTACTGAGTTTGGGCTTTGTTCATGAAAACGCTATGTATGAGTGAGTAGACAAGCCCAACATTTGGGGTAGTCCTAATGGTAAAGGTCAATGTTCGGTGACACAGAAAACAGTACATTAATGCACAATTTGGAGGTGGTTCCCAGTAGCACAGTCAGTCCCTCAAACCCCTGCAAATCTAATCCCAATATTGGCTGAACAATAAAATGTAATTTGCGGTGTGCGGATCGTTGGAAGGAGGCAGCTGCTCTCTAATATCCTAAACAGGGCGTTATGGAGCTGCGGTGCAGACAATTGCTGTTCACAAGGAGACAGATAAATAAAGATAAACACATCTTCATTGAGGCCATTTAACTCTGCAGCGAGGGCTCTTCGAGAAGGTCAGAAAGAGCAGAGTAAGCACTCCTCACATATTCAATATAGTGTGTGGCAGCACTGCTCTCATGGGTGAACTACAGCAGATGAAATGAAGGCGTCAGCAGCAGCAAGGGTTGTTGGGGTACTGTAGGTAGACGGGAGTCTAGCTGTGTGAGTGTGTTCGCTAGCTGTGAGGAGACCCTCACAGCGGCCATTTTGAGGGAGGCTCAGGGCCGTTCTGAGGGAAAATGAACACAAAGGGCCATATGAACCACATCTTTTTGCTGCTACAAATTTTTTTTGCACTGATCTTTTGTTCCCTTGATTGATAGTATTACATAGAGAAGTCAAAGGCCAAGGAATATGCTGGTGAAGGATTTGCTTCAGGGGACCAGCCTCTGGCCCTTACAGTAGATTGTCTTAATGCTTAGGTGTGTACAAAGGGCTTGATTGTAGCATCACAATGTTAATTCCACTTGTTTTAGTTAGCAGAGCTTATACAGTAGGTTGTTCTGACATCCACAGAACAAAGCTGCCTCATCAGAAACATCTTTTTCCCATTCAAGTTCCACCATGCAACATTAAGCCTGCAATCGTCAGGTTTGCGATGGCTTTCAAGAAATTAATTAATACCTCGTTTTGTTAGGGCATATTAATTTTTCATTAATCACTGAATAATGAATAGTCGTTGGATTAATGTCCAAATGTGCCTGCCACCTATCTTTCATACTTTGGGGGTTCCAGTGGGATTTGAATGCATTACATGCCGTTCATTTATCTTTTTGAAGAAAGGCATTAGGACTGACTGCTCCACAACCAATTCCATCAATGGTAAATATTGCTGTGAGCTTTTTGATCTATATGTTCCAGAACTCATTTCACTCTTAATGCATGCATAAACAAAGCTTCAATCTGGCTAAATATTTGAGTGAAACATTGATGTGCAAAGGAGAAATATTTGATGTGTGGGTCCGAGATTGATTTTACTTTCGTTTTGTTTACATACTAGTCAAACAATCAGTTGTTTCCTTGTTATGAACATGGCTACAGTATTCTGTACCCTGGGGACTTTTGTGAAAATTAGTATATATGTTTACTGGATGACTAATTACTCCCTCTCTGTAGTCCGCATAGCCATCAATGAGTCGGCCTTCCTCAAAACCCGAGATGATGACGAGACAGCAAACCTGATCTGGAACGACTCGGCTGTGCAGCATGAAAAGATCGCTGAGCTCAGGAACTATCAGGTACACAGCACAGCATGTCCACAGTAATACATTATCTAACACTGGACTAGGACATGCAAGATAGGAACCTTTGTCTGGGAAATCTGTCTGTGAAAGTGAATGTGATACTTACTACCCTTAAGGATGAAACTCAACGCTGCAATCCGTTATTCATCTGTATTTTTCTTTTGTTAAAAAGTGTTACCCAATACAGAGTCACAATTTAACCTTATTTGGAGACACATTCTACAGATGTGTTTCTACAGAACTCCCTGTACAAACCCTGAAGTGGACAAGCTGAAAGAGATTTGAGGGCTGTGGACTGATGAGAACAGGATCTGTGGGTAGCCTCACACTTGTGGCAATACTGTATGCTTTGCTATTTTTGTAGTTTCAGCTTATTGCGGGGGAGGGTAACAAATTGAAGCATCGGTCGAAATTGTCAACAGCATACCACCATATACCATACCAAAAATAATTATGAAATAAAAAAATAAAGAATCAGCTTTTAATGTAAGTGCTCCTTTAAAGATGCCCAGCAGCCAATAATAGCAAGCTTTGGTTTTGAACTGGGCTGCTCCTGGGTATTGAACCCATTGTAACTGTGTCAGTATAAAGGAGAACATTGCTGAAAAGGTTACGTGTTGACGTTCCCCGGATAAATAAAGGCTAAAAACAACATTGTATTACAAAAGGACGTTGTAGGGAAGGCATCTTTCTTTTACAGAAAAGGTAAAAACTATTCCTGTGAGATGAAACCACTGTGGCACAGAACAAAGCGATTTGACAGCTGCCTCCATGTTCTTGGATTCCTCCCTAAAACACATATCGTCTGAACTGAGCCAAATCTCTTGATTTCTAAAATACTTTTACTCTTGCTTTGGTTTGGATAAATATGACAACTGTTCTGGTGCAAAGCAGTGCTGGGATTTCCAACGAGGTAAGCACTACCAAACATCTTAAAGGTACACTACTTAATTATAGCATTGTAGCGTCATGAATCCCACTTGGAATTTGACATGCTGGTTTTCACAATATCAGCAATCAACAATATCTACTTAACTTGATCTAAATGAACTTGATATAAATACGCACATTCTCTATAAGTTGCGCCCTGTAAGGCTGAGATGGGGAATGAGAGTGGTGACAGAATGAGATAGATAGACAAACACACAGATGTGCAGACATAGCAAGAGATGGACAGGGATCGATAGAAAGAGAAGCAGAGATGCCGCGGACAGATGGGAAGACTGATAGCAGCGCTGACAAGCTGTAAGCTGGTAGGCCTGGCTTGTCTATATCTCACCAGTAAGTTGGCTGTGAAGGCATTGAAACAACAAGGCTGTCTGAGCTCTGCGCATCAGTCTGAAAGAGGCCTTACCTCTGTTTGACCTGCTTGTCTCGCTGGGTGAACTTGTCCGTTGCCCAATCAGCTGCATGTGTTAGGCATCTATCTTCCGGAGTGCCTATTTGATTAGACTGGACACTAATGATCGATTAAATCACAGTCTAGTCAGAGAGAGAGCGGCTTGTTAGGATAAGGCCGGCTGGGGTTTAGCTAAATAGGCTGTTACAAATCCTCTAATGACTGAAAGTGTAGCGGTGTAGCTATTGTTTCAAAGAAAATTGTATTTTAACATATGGTTTTCACACCATGGTTGTATTTCTAGAGATTACTGCTGTGACGAAAACAAGTCCCTTAACAATTGGTTTTGATTTCCTCTCACATGCTACGTCTATGCTTAGTGTCAGTATAATTGTGCGATCTCTTCCGAATCCCTAATTACATCTGTCTCATTTGGATAATAATCACAGATTCCTTTTACACTCACCCTTTTTCCTTTCCTCTTTTTTTCCCCGTTATTCTTTCCTCTTAGTGATTTACTGTGAAAGTTTGCTGTCAAGTTTCAGTTCATATGAGCCTAATTAACGCCCCTGTTCAGCCTCATTTGGTCAAAGAATACAGAAAAACCTTGAGTTTTTGCTTCTACCCCCCCAGCTTTCCACCCCCTTCTGCGCATTCAAAGTAATTCATTCAACTGTCACTGCCTACAATTGCAGGAGCCCGTGATGCAGAACCAATTACCTCAGACCCTCAGAGTTCAGATTGATCGTCTTTTTTTCCCCCTTCTGCACTTCCCCTCCCCAATCTTTGGAGAGAGAAAAAAAAATGACGTGGTGTACTAAATAAGGGTTAAGAAAGGTCTCAGCGTCACCTTTTTGTTTTGAGTCTGTAATTGGGCATAAATGTCAGAACATTGTAAGCTCACTTCAGGTTGCTGCCTTTAATGTGCTCATTTTTATGAAGAGGCGGGGGAGGAATTGAGTGGCGTAATGGCCCTAACAACATTATTATGTCTGCCTGTCCCTCTGCAGAGAATTAACCATTTCCCTGGCATGGGCGAAATTTGCCGAAAAGACTGCCTGGCAAGAAACATGTCCAAGTAAGTTTTCAGTTAACTCTCGATACATGAAGCAGTGGCACTTTAATTTGGCTGTTTGTGATATTTTGGCTTCTTTTGGGAAAGAAAACTACAATCCTATTGCTATTACAAATACCATACTCTCAATTAGAGTAGTAATAACTATTGTGAAACATGGTTTCTCAAATGCTCTCATGCCCTTGACCCAACCGAAGGTTTTTTATTTTGTAAGTTAACATTCTACTGCAGAGTATGAATGTTTACTCATTACGTGTGGAGATAATGATGACTGTTGATTGTAATATGACAATATATCAATGATACATATAGACATGATTTAGAGTTAATCACATTTAAATATTCCCCATTCTGTCTGGGAACCCACCAAGAACCCTGTACACACAGAGAATCATATATGTTGTACGTTGTAAATGTTGCTGCACTATCACCTAATCGACTCTAAAAGTACAAGATCCCTACTGGAAAAGTGGAGCCACATGTTGGTTTAACGTTCGGCTGCACATTTTCTTGACTACCTCCAGGATGATCAAACGCCAGCCGCAGGAGTACAGCTTCATCCCCAAGACGTGGATCTTCCCTGCCGAGTACACCCAGTTCCAGAACTATGTCAAGGAGCTGCGCAGGAAGCGTAAGCAGAAGACCTTCATCGTCAAGCCTGCCAACGGGGCAATGGGTCACGGGTAGGTCAAGCACTGTTCCCCCGATGAGAGCTAAGGAGGGACCTAGTGAACAGCAGAGGACCAGCGAGGGAACCATAGAGAGGACAAGTGTAGCCAAACAAAGAGGAGGTAGAGGTGCATGACCCTGACACAGCCAGCTCTGTGGATGAGCAGCATAATGGCCGCCACAGAATTGAGTATTTGAGCTGAAAGGCTGAAGTGAATCTCATTATTGGCCTCATTCTCCTCGACGCTCGCCCTTGCCATAAATCCGCTATAGCCGGCAATGAAGGGCACACACACACACAAACACGCGCACGCACAAGCACACACACACACACACTCCCTGGCAGCCAGTTGCATCCCTGAAGGTCTCTGCATGTGATTATTGACTCCTGTTATGAGGTGCCATCAGCAGACACAGTCAGACTGTAAAATATAACAAGCAGGCTGCTACGGGGGAATCAGACCCTCCATGCTGTCACTTGTAAGGAAGGGGAGCTCTGGTTCAAATATCATACCTGTTATCGCCCGGGGTAATATCATGGCTCATAATATGATATTGCATCGCTCGGCCCTGTGTCATATGCAGTATGTTCTCCCAGTGACGGGAATAGAAGCTATGAGGTCGTTGAGACTGAAATGTGAAATTCTGGTGACAGTTTTAATACAGTATGTGGACAAAAGGAGAAAATATATGGCTCATTACACAATAATCACAATGGCTTGGTGAGAAATGGTGATGGTACATAATAACCAGACCGATGGTTTTATATCATATATGCAATTATTTAGTAGTTTCTTTTATCTAATGGATGCGCCTGAAGAGCTTTCCTCTACAGTAGAACAATCATGTTGAGTTGTTATGGCGCAGAAAGTTTAAATGGATGGTACAGTGTTACTGTAGCACATTTGCCTGCACAGCAAGGTGTTTTCTTTAGGTTCAAACCCAACTGGGACCTTTCTGTGTACAGTAGAGTTTGCACATTTTTCCTGCATGTTAGGTCAATACACCTGCCACCTCTCCTGACCAAAGCACTGGTAATAAAACAGGAGTTGGTCCCTGAGAAAGGGCACATGGGGCCAATAAAGACAAACTTAACATTAGTTGTAACTAAAAATAATATATTAGAATAATAACTTGACCCCTGAATTGGACTGACAGCTATTTGAAACACAATGGCCAAGGGGTTTTGATTCAAGCATGTTTGGTTTAATTAATAATTCTGTATCTGCCTAGATTTTGAGATGTTCCTAAGAGCTTGTTTTTTTGTTTGTATATTGCACAGAAGTTTTTTGACTCGTTCATAATATTTTACAGTAGATTATGAAAGATTCCAAAAGGTTATTTTTCAGCCCTTCTAGGTCTGTTAAAGAGGGATGGGCTGTGCTTATTTGCCAGCACCAATAGGTGGGGGTGTTGAAGTACAAATACGCCTTATTTACCTCCCTCTCTCTCTTCCTTTAGTTTTGTCCTTTCTAGTATAATGTGTGCATTACTTTTAACTCCATGCTACGCTAAGCTCTTATTTATTAAAGAATAAAAGCCAGCAACGGCTGAATTATTGCAATACGTTAAGAAAGTGAAAGATGATAAGTTTACTTCGACCATTCAGCAACGGGCGGCCTGCAAGATTAGTTTTTTCTCTATTTTTTCAACACCGTGACGGGGCAGGAAATTAAGTTATATCAGCCACCCCCCCCTTCCGTAATTTATTTTTCCACCGACCGACTAAATTAAGTTATTGTTTGTGGTTGAAGCGCAGCTTGTTATAAAGGGGGGATAAAAAAATAAATAAAAAACCTTCACACATTGTGAGAACTCCTCCGGTTCCAAATGAAATAGGCAGGGGGGAGTGGGCAGTGATTACCTTACACCCTGCTTCATCAATCATGTCATCTTCTCTCTCGGCTGCTCTTCCTCGGCTAACTAATGCCGTTAACCCTGTCCTCATCAGTCAGCTTGCTGACTGGCTGTTAGTAGCGTCCGCTAACGTTATTGGTCAGTCTCCCATCAGCTTCGCATCTGTTCCTTTCCGGTGAGCTTCTTTGATAAGAGGGCACAAGAAAGTGGCGGGTTGTGACATAGCAGTCTTTGGGCTGCCAGGGGATCGCAGTGATGAGGAGTGATTGATGAAGCCACAACACTGGCAAGCACATACCAGACCCTTAGGCACTTCCAATAGTTGGGCCTGTTTTATTATTGTATTACTTCTGTTGGAAGAAGTGCTGATCTAAGAATGATTCATTGTAATCGGAAAGACCAAGCTTGCTACTGTTCATATGAACTATCTTTAAAAATGGATGCCTATTAAGTGTCTTATTTACAGAGTTACCGCACTTCTTTGCTCATAAGTTAAGCGGGTAACTGTGTAATATTTTCATATGGCCACAATCACCAAAGTCTTGAAAGTGAACAATGGTTTCCTTCAAGTGGATTGATTCCACATACAGTACTGGGGTCTGTGTAGAATTCACCTGAAAATGTTGCGTATGAACAAAACACAGGAAGTGTGTGTGCCCACGCACATCCCACACATTTCCTTTATAAATCCCAATCTACTCTAAATCTAGTGCAATTAAGTGAACGAGCATCTTGTCCCACCCAATTAACGCCCACAATTGCCTATAAATGATCACTGAAATGCCCTGAATTTATATCCATTGATGACTGCAATGATGGCGAAACCCAACAGAAACACCACAAAAGTAATTTCACACAATCACTAGAGATTCATGGTTAATGGGGAATTCATCTGTGGACAAACTTTTTGTCAAGTTTGAGACACTGATCTAATATGATTCAATAATTCTTTACCATCCAATACAAACAGAAGGCACGAAGGCCGATATACAGTATGTAACAAAAATATAGTTGAAATAGCATGTAGGAAAAACACACGTGCATTAACACCTGTGCAATAACACTGAAAATACAAATATACAACTGTAAATTCAGCACGAAACACACACACACACACACACAAACCATTGACTCCTGGGAAAAGGGGCTTCGCATAGTGCCGTCAATACTATGCCTTTTGAGAGAACATTTACTGTAGTGTTTTATTTGCTCAGTAACATTCAGCGAGGTGAAAAGAAAACAGCTTGCATTTTCTGGTATAAAATAATAAATTATATTGTTTTACACTTTGTTGCGTGTCTCATCATGTCCTGTCCTCTTCATAAGTCTGTCTAATAATTATGAATCATGTCGTTTCTAATAATAGATAGTGTATATTCTAAATTAATATTTTAGGTCTGGCGACATCTCTGTCCTTTTGAAAATGTTATAAATTTAAAAACATCTCTTGAGTTTCTTCCTTCTGCCATTGGACTCGCAGTTTCCCATTTTTTCCCCCCAATTTTGGTGTGTACGCATGGGTCAAAGATAGGCCTGGACGATATGGCCAAAATTTATATTCCGATATATTTCAAAATTTTGGTCGATACGATATAATTTCGATATCGAAATGAACAATATAAGCCTCAGAAAAACTGCTTAAAACACCAACAAAGGAGTTCTTACAAACATCTGAAGAATGTATTTACCAAGTCTTTGAAATCTCCTCCTATAAAACTATAATAATTTAGAAATAAAAAGGTAAAAATAAATGTTCACCGTTTAGACTTCATACAAACAAGAAATGTGAAATCACAGTCAAAATAAATAAACAAAACTCTCAACTGTGTCTTTCTGTTAGTACAGTATTTACCTATAATTAAGAAGGCTGAAGACTATATGAAGACTATATTTATGTCAGTAGCGTGTCAGTTGCGGTCAGTAAGTGTCGGTAGCGGTTGTGACTGACGCTGGAAAGATCTCATGAATTAGACGCAGCCAGCTAGTAAGCTAGCAGTTCCACAGAAAACGTGACTGTTAGCGGAGGAAGCTGTCATAATATGTAATATTAAGCCTTTCTCTAACACTTGCTGTTAGGTGAGAGTTAATAAAATTGTCTGGCATGTGAAAACAGCCCACTACGGTACTGTTTGGCACTGGCTGGGTGTCTAGTGCAAGTCATCAATGCACGTAGTTCGCCTTGAACACAACTGAGTTCTGCGCCCATCGTAGCTTATCGAAATACTGGAAATAAGTTTAAAAATCATATCACCTTTATTGAAAAAATATATATCGCGGGGTAAATTTATATTTAATTATTGTCCAGCCCAAGTTATTTTTTTTATAAATCCCTAACTTTTCTTAGAAACGCATTCTTTTATGCATCCGCAATGTTAATAAATGAGTTCCCTGGTGCAAACTGTATACAGAACCAAGTCACCATCTAGGCTAATATCTAAAATCTAATATCATATGTGTACGTGGCTGCTTGCGTGCATATAATGGGGCCCGCCAGACTGCGCATGCAACCAATTCAGTGCAAGTCTGCTCTAACTCTGAGTGATGGTGATGTGTTTTTGGTTGGACTCAGGGGCAGCGCATAGTGGCAGTTTGTTTAGAAAAAACACCACCTTACCTCCACACACACACGCATGCATGCACGCACACACACTTCCCACTTGGCCTTGGTTTGTGTCCAACTAGCCTGTGTACTTTAAGGCCTGAGTGCCAGTGACATGGGACCAAAGCAAGTGAATTAGAGCAGTGGTTGAAGCAGCCCAGGACGTCTGCTCCTATTAACCCGCACAGAGCCAAGAGACCGTACAGCAGCATTTGATGGACTGTGGAGTTTGTCATCATGAAATCACAACGTTCTCCAGATTCCCGCAGTGTACTGTTCAGACAAGATGGCATTTGTGTAGCTGTGTAACATTTGTTTATTCACGTTGTATTTAGATTGAAGCATAGCCGTGAGGGTAGAAACAACAGTTTGAGAAAGTTTGAAGCAGTGCAGAACCAGGCAGCCTGTTCTCCTATGAAGAGAGCCAAGGCATGCTGGGCTTTCTCATTTCCATATTTCTTTGTTCCTGGAGGTATCTTCATGCACATTATCTCTGGCAGGTCACAGAGATAATGTCACGCACTGTGTGAAGCCAAGTTAAGCTAATTATTCTTCTGCACCTCGGCCAGTAAACCCTTGTTAAAGGTCTGATCCCCATATTAACTGGCATTAATCAACAGGTACAATAGTGGGCATTTAGATTATTTACTAGAAAGTATTCCAGTTATGATCAAGTGTGTGAGAGAGTAAAAACTCAACCCAAGGTTCTCTTTAGTCCACTTCTAGCACGTTCATGTTCTAAATGGAGTGATGTGAAGGTAAATTGCTGCATTAAAGGTTTAAGCGATTATAAGCTAATACGTAAAATTCAGCGACGCTCTCCTCACCGTCTCCTAGCTGTCTTGTGCGCTGAAAAACAAACCAGCACTGGCTCTCTAAATGGGAACACAAACAAAGTGGTGCAGGCCGCACCACAACACTATCCCAGCCTCGGCAATTTGTGTTCAATTTGGGGGGTGGAGCATCTGAGGGAGCATCCTATGGCACTGAATGGAGATAACAACAGTCTTTCTCCACCCAACCTTTAGCACACTTGAACAACTCTTGATTTTGCAAACTCCACCTATGATTGGCTTTACTTCACATGCCGGTGTTGTTGTTGACAATGCTTTGTCAGCCAGACAGCTGACAGCCTTGGCTTCAACAGTGACACTCACAGTGGAAGGTTGTACTGTACTTTGGGGTCATTTCATTTTTCTCCAACACTTACGCTGGACAGTGACGATGCCATCAGTCATGCCCATGGCCCACACTCCACCCCATCTATCACATTTTTAATTATCTTTTTACCTTTACTGTGCCATATTTTATTACACTGCACATGGTGACACCCTAATTTCCCCGGCCGGGATTAATAAAGTGGTGTTCCTCAACCTTTTTTGAACCATGTCCCCTGAAAATACGTGGTTCATATCTAAAGACTCCCCTCACTTCGTTAGATATGAACGCCTTTCTTTCACTGCTTAAATGCAGTCACATACTGCAGGCACGCACACGCTAATATAGTAATATAATAACATACAGACTACCATAAGCACCACTAGCCTCGTGCAAGCTCAGTGATTGGTTCCACTCTGCATGGCAGTTTGTAAATTCCCCATCCCAAATCGTCTGGCATAGAGGTGGTGCCAGTAGGCGTCAATGAAGTCATCAGCAGACGATTAGGCCACCTTCAACAAAATCAGAAGAAGAAATGTGACTGCGTTTTCGAACACAGGCGTTTCCGTGTGAAAGTTGGGGTTGTAAAGCCCTTTGAGACCGTAATGGGATTAAGGGCTATATAAATAAAATTGACTTGACTTGACTTCAACCATCTAGCACAAGACCCACATGGGAACGGTTTTCCTCACACAGGCACTTAAAGGTGCATTGCGTAATTTTCAGCCCCTCCCATAAGGCCTGGTTTGCAAGCTACGCGGATGCGAACACAAACGCAAGGGCTACACACGTAATTTCATAGAAAACTAAATCATACATAGAAAATGTCAGTTGGCGCGCTGAGGCTTTTCAGATGCGACACACTTTCAACAGTAGTCTCTGTTGACTTGTCAGGTAGAAACTCAAATAGCCTACTGAACAGGACTGCATTATTGTATTGCTCCTGAAATGAAATAATAATGAATGACAACGTCCGAGTATGACAGGCATATTCGTCCACATAACTGCATTTTTTTGTGCATTTACTAAAATGACTCTAGGCCCGCACAAACAGGTCACTAATCTTTTGTACATTTTTGTAGTTTTCCTATCACTCAAATGTGGATCCAATTTCTCTCCATGCAATATATTACCTAGTGTATTGCACTCAGTATCTTATTGTGAACACGTTTACACAAACGTTCCTAGTTAGCTGCTACTGTATCTCTATATCACTTCTTCTGTGGTAGAGCGACATAGTAGAGAAGGTACATTTTTCCCATTAAGCCCGTCACTGCAACGCGTACGTACAGTAGCTGGATGTGTTGGCATCAGCGTAACTTGCGTAGAATATGAATCGGCCCTAAGATCATACATCAGTGTACATCTATAAGTAAGTATGAATGGGTAATTTTAGCATTGCAGCAACATCAGGGAGATTATACACAATTTTGAATTTGTAGTGCCATATAATCCACATAATAGGCTGATAATACAATACGATACAATTCAATAGGTAACACACATCTACTACAGCTTTTGATAAAAGTGCACCTTGACAGATTTGTATGCTGTTAGTTGAACAAATCATAATCAAACTTAAACCTTTTGCTGTAGAACAAGTGTAACAATTGTTATTTTCCATCCTGTAACGCTCCACCTGCTCTGGAAAGAAATGACAAACGGATTAGTAGATCCCTTTGAGTATAATATTTAGTGAGCCCAGACAAACCCTGCAGTCTGTCCAGGAAGTACAATATTCAAAGTAACTGCCTTTTGTTTTCAGTGTATTGAGCCTCAGATTATGAACATCCTCAATACAGAACCTAGCCCAGACATTTTTTTTTGATTTGGTGTTTATTAAAGCAAATTGTTTTCTGTAACCATGATTTAAAAAAAAAAAAGCGTTGCCCTTGTTGTATACTGGTATTATCTTCACCGTGCAGTGACTAAACATTTGAACTTGAACAGATTTGGACCTGAACAATGTTTCTTCCACATTGATTTTACTTGACATTGATTATATATCCAAAACATTTTGGTATATTACATTTGAGCTATCAAATGTGGTTCATCCCATCTCTCTCTTCTTGGGCGCAAGAAGAGTCGGCCATGAACAGTCATGGCAATAACTCACCTACCAGTGATATTTTTATCCAGTTGTATTTGGGCCCTGGCTTTAGTGGCTGTAGCTTGAAAAAGAATTAGAAAACAAAATATATTATATATATAATTCATGTATTGGACATGTTTGAAAATAATTTTACTAGGCAATAGAGCTACACCGTAGCCTATTATACTATTCTATCATCGTTTACGGTTTAGTACTGTTGTGCTGCCCTGCACTGTTACAGACCTATTTTGTATCATTTATGGACTTGTTGGTCACTTAACGCAACTAAGACAAATAGGTTAGGCTCAAGTATTGCTACAATGAAAATACAACTGAATTGAAATTAACGTTAGGAAGTAAACTGCCATACATGCATGCTAATGTAGCCGGCTAACTACCCCTGTTTGTATCACATATTGCAAGTAGAAACGCATTTTCCTGTCCAGATAAAGTCATGTTTGCAAGGCAAACGAGCCTTACACAAGGGATTCATTTGCCCCACATTATCCACTCAAAGACAGTATTTTGTTATGCAAGTAGGTCTACTGTGTGTAGGTAGCAGCCGTAGCAACTCGTTAACAGGAAAGCTCACATATAATGTAGCCTACTACCAAAACTACAACACAAGATCACACTACTAGCATATTCATTTCAGTTGCAGTAATGTTAGCTTTCCTGTCTAAGATTGCAAAAGCCTACTTTGAGTTTGTGGTGCTGGAGACGGTCGTTTATTAGTCTTTCTGGACTGCATTTCCCAACATTGCTTTCTGCTGTAGAATCAGAGTGCAGACACGCGGTCGCGCATGGTAACGACACCTACTAGGGGGCCTAAAAATCCTACGCTATGCACCTTTAATTGCTGGTCCCTGACATTGTATTATTCTGTCCATGTAGGATCTCACTCATCCGTAACTGTGAGAAGCTGCCTGCCCAGGAGCACTTCATTGTGCAGGAGTACCTGGACAAGCCCTTCCTGATGGAGGGATACAAGTTTGACCTGCGCATCTACATCCTGGTCACCTCCTGTGACCCCCTCCGCATCTTCCTGTACAACGATGGCCTGGTGCGCATGGGCACCGAGAAGTACCATGCACCCAGCGAGGCCAACCTGGTGAGAGGGATGTACACACACACACATGCGCGCATGCACAGAGACACAGACAGACAGACACACACACACACACAGACAGACACTCTACTTTCTAGAAATTCACACATACAGTAATATACATAGGGCCGTATATGCTAACATCCCAAATAAAGAGTGCTAAATTGCATGGGCATTGTATAATATTGCACGTGTAATTTTAGTATGTATTATGGGTGAACTAAGAATTTTTGCATAAATGACAACCGGTGCAAACAACACTGTGTTCTTGATTCGTGCACATGAGCGTGCACATAATCGACAAACCTCTTGGGACTGTGCCCGCCCGCCGTTCCGCCTCCCAGCTTTCAACCTGATGCCTTGGCTTCAGCCCGGTTAGAGCATAGTTGCTCTCCACATATTTTTCCATGATGGCCCACAAACAAAGCTTACTAGTATTACTACAAAGCACACAGTAGGCTACTTACCACTCTGTTGACAAAAGGCTATCCGTATTCTGTTTTTGTAGGCTACAGTCCAATCATCAGATATAGCAAAGTATTAGTATTCTGATTAGTCCAGGTATCCACACTCATGTCCAACCGGTTACAGTCTTGCCGGCTTCGGGTCGGTGAGAGTATAGGATACAGTCTGTGTGGTAACATTAAAAAGCTATCCACGAGGTTACATTTTCTTGCCAGGTCGGGACCACGCGGTCCACGTTGAGCACTGGCCCGCAGCCCGCCAGCGTACGTACCCCCGCGGTCGAAGATCAGCCCACAAGCCACAACCGTCTTGGTGCCCTCTCCACATACATTCGGGATCCGCGTTCCAAAGTCTGTACGAAATTTTTGCAGGAAGGAGGTTTTGTGTCGCTGGTTCTGGAATATAATCCTGCTCTGATAATGCAAGCAAAATATCATATATTGCCAGTGTCATGACAGAAAGTGATATAAAGTGGAACCAGGAAGGAGCCACATAATGCTGCCAGCAGCCCGGTCAATTTTAATAGAGACGCATGGAGAAATGAATCAAAGAGAATATAACATCTTTGAACACGCCAAACATACCAAACACAGCAAACACAGCAAACACAGGATTCGCTTTAATCTTAGTGGTGATCTGGCGAGATTAAGCAGCATGTACTGTGCCAATGTTTTTTACCTGCCGGCATAGCCTACTGATTATTGGATATAATTCCCGGTAGCCAATTGCTACCGTTAAGTTACCGAGCCGTAACAAACTGAAAATAAACTTGTATAATTTATGAAAAATAAAATGTTGTGTGTTTTTTTTGTTATTATCTACTGACTAATGGATATGTCTACTGCTTGACCACTGCTAGCAACCCGAACTGAACTTGGAAATATACGAAAAACAGAAAAGGAAAATGATTTGGCTTTTTTTTTGTACAAGCCAGGTAAACCCCTCTGGCAGTAGTATATACTTTGAGTAGGAACAAGAAAGCTGTACAAAACACACATAACTTGAGCATGTTCACTTATCTCCTGCAAGCACAGAAATATATTAACAGCCATGCTGTTTGTTGGCGACTTGGCTTGTGAATAACACTATTAGCCAACAATAGTAAACTACCATCATTTATGTAGCCTAGCTAGCGCATACCGGTAGGATATATTGAAGTGGTTGGTGTCTGACCTTTTTTCTTCTTCTTTTTCTTTTTTTTTAACATAAAAATGCCTCCAACCTGATGACGCAACATAAAGTGCGGTTAATACACGGATGCGGTTAATTAACAATTTTAATTCTAAAAATGACAATACTGACCTGCGGTTAATATACAGTGCGGTTAATAGTCGGGAAATTACGGTATTGGCAACGTGAATGTTGTTGTTTAAGGTAAGCTACAGTTAACTCAAAACGATTTATCTTCAGTCCCCAATATCAACACACACCTACACCCCTGCCCATCCACCAACACACACACACACACACACACACACTTTGTTATATATTACACATTGTTGTGCATTTTAAAAACACTCATAGTAAAATCGACATATTAGAAAGTGTTTAATGTAAACAAATGTATTCTAAAAATCTAAATATACAGATCCACTATGGAGGGCGGTGCCCTAGCGCCCTCTATTGGCCAGCCGCCACTGTCATACAGTATATAACAGAATGATCAAATCACACACATGCTATGCATTTGTATGTATATGATACTATGCATATGCATGCACACGCACTTGAGCGAACACGCCCACACGCCAGATGTCTCTCGTAATATCTCACTGCTAATATTTGCCTTGAGGTATTACACCTGCTGAACCACAGTCTGTCTAACACACGCATGCAGGCACACGCATGCAGGCACACGCACAGACGCGCACACACACGCACGCACGCATACACACACACACAGACGCGACCAGCTGCCCCCTCTGACAGGCGTGTGTATTGTCTTGGTGAGTGAGTGTGTGACACTTGATGGAATGATGGAGTGTGTGCTAATGTTCAGTCCCACAATGAGTGGCAGCCATCAGGGGGAGGGTCTGGTGGGGTCTGGCGGGGTCTGGTGGGGTCTGGTGGGGTCTACTGGTGTCTGGTTGGGTCGGCAGTCATAGCCTTTGTCACCTCTTGTGCTGAAGACAACAAGGCTTTGTCTTCAGCACAGAAGAGACATTGTTAAAACTGTCCAATCTCCCTCCCTCCCCATTTTGCATATTAGAAATATGACCTTATTATAGGCAAGTTGTTTAACAAGAGTAGTGGTGCACGCACAAATTTCAGGGAATATTATTTTATATGTACACAGGAAGCCCAGCTTTCCCTACAATTTGATTAAAAATATGATAATGAGAGGTTTACCAAAGTGTATGTCTGTATTACTCATGACAACAGTGCTATTTAGTTTAGTCTACAAAGTGTAAAGCATCGGCACTATAATGGAAACTATTAAGAGACCACTGCATGTTTTTTTTTTTAGATAATAGTATTACTTTAAATACACATAATGTAAATGTAAATAATAAGAAATAATAATAGAACATTTCTATAACTATATAAATGCATATATATTAAATACTAAAAATAGTTAAACCAGAGAAATTGCTGCAGGGGTCTCTTTTTTCCCCCAGAGCTGTTCTGGAACCCTTATTCATTTTAACCACATAGCAGGCCAGACCAACAGAAGAAAGCATAACAATAGACCGCTATTATATACTGTAGTACAGTAGTTCTATTGTATACAGTATGTACTGTAGTATAATAGTTCTATCATATTTACTGTATAGATTAGTTCTACTGTATATATACTGTAGTATATTAGTTCTAGCATATTTACTGTATAGATTAGTTCTACCGTATATATATTGTAGTATAGTATATTAGTTCTAGTCTATTTACTGTATAGATTAGTTCTACCGTATATATACTGTAGTACAGTATATTAGTTCTAGCACTGCATAGATTAGTTCTACCGTATATGCACTGTAGTGTATTAGTTCTATCATATTTCCTGCATAGGTTAGTTCTACCGTATATATACTGTAGTATATTAGTTCTATCATATCTACTGCATAGATTAGTTCTACTGTATATATGCATAGAGGGAGGTGAAGGCAGAGTGAGCTATAAGATGGCCACCTCTCTGGTGTGTCTCCACAGAGCCAGCTGTACATGCACCTGACCAACTACTCGGTCAACAAACACAATGAGAACTTTGAGCGCGACGAGACGGCGGACAAAGGCAGCAAGAGATCCATCGGCTGGTTCACAGAGTTCCTCCGCATCAACGACTACGACGTGGCCAAGTTCTGGGGAGACGTCTCTGTAAGTGGGGTACACGCACGCACACACACACACACACACACGCCAGCCGCTGCGTGTTCATATCAATGCAAACACGTCATAACAAATCCGTGTATGGCTCACATCCACAGGTACGGATTCAAACACGCGCACACACATGGGTGCATGTGTGTATCTCCACCCCATGTGGTACGCATTCAGCAGCCAAAGTTTGAAGACTTTTGTTTTGACAGTGATTCACTGAGCTTCAGAGCATTGTATGATTCTGGTAAGAGGTTTACAGAGGTTATTTCCTGAAAGATGAGTGCTTCCCGGCTACTGGCATCCAAACACTTCTCCCTTTGTGGAGTTTTGTATTCTTATCATGGTCTGTTTCCAGGCCACAATAAAGTAATAATAATAATAATAATAATAATATTAATATTATAACTTGGAACTTGTGGATAGCTCAAGTTCATCACCTCTATCTTTTCTATCCACGCCATTCTTTCTTATTTGGTACCAATTTGTGCCTCTTTTATTCTTCCCTCCCATTTATCTAATCTGTCCTATTCTTGTCACATTATTAAGCCATGTCACATCACCTTGGTTGCTATGTTATGCTATGACTCCACACCTCTCCTCTCCCTAAGAATATTTCCTTCTTTTGTTACTTGCAGGCCTCCATATGGTCATTCTGTTCACCCCCTCTGCCATCTTTTCCCCCCGTTATCTCTCCTGACCTTCATTTAGACAGCCATGCATCTCTCTCTCTCTCTCTCTCTCTCTCTCTCTCTCTCTCTCTCTCTCTCTCTCTCTCTCTCTCTCTCTCTCTC
>JAODTR010000019.1:1319515-1337049 GCA_025399935.1 Amblyopsis rosae
TAATAGTACAGTACAGTATAATATATAGTAACTTACAGTAACGTATGCTGTATGTGTGTGTGTGTATATACATAGTATATATATATATATATATATATATACTATATATATACTGTATATATACACAGATACACACACATAAGTAATATAATAATATATCTACAGTATATTGCATATCCATTTTCTAATTTTGTCCATGTCCTCTTACTGTATCTCCCTGGCTCTCAGTGGATTGTCCTTTTTCTATGTTGTCAAGGTCTCCTTATCCCTAACATGTGTGTACATGCGATGTGTGAAATATATAAATTATGTATGTTTAGTTGCTTTTAACTCTTGTTATATTAGTCCAGACCTTGCAAACTCTAAATGTCAGTATGTTTTCCCCCTCCTCAGATCCTTGACAACTGGAAATACCACAAGCCAAAGGTTGCCTCCTATTGGCTGGTTAAGTTGGACTCTACTAAACAACGGAAGGTGAGTATCTTTGATTTATTATTATCTTTTATTCTTATTATAAAAGTAGGTACAAAAACAGGTCACCGATATTCTAATTGTGGCTCGATATTCTAATTGTTGCTCTATTTAATAGTATTTAGTTATTACATATACATAAATATTATTTCATAAGACATGACATATACCAACTTTAGAACGGACTGGGGTGTTTTCCTCTGAGCCCAAACTGAAGCCAAACACATCTAAATAAAATAGTGGGGGAATCATTACCGCCAATGTGTTTGAGAACAGAAGGCAAAAAGGATGTAAACAAAAAGGCAGATAGGACGTGATCATTACCAGTAGGCGTGCTGGTGCTGCTGTGATCTCTCAACGGTGCTACGCCACACCATGTTTTATTTGGAGTGCTGCAGCCTAATGAGCAGCAGCCAGAGGTCAGGAACGTCACGGCCATCGCTGTACCATCTGAATACCATACCGAGGCTGTGTGTGTGTGTGTGTTTGTTCTTGCATGTAGGCGCACGCGCGTGTATGCCCATTCACATTACCACGCACGCACACACACACACACACACACGGGTAATGAGCAGCAGGGACTCAAAGGCGAGAGAGAGAGGGGGAGGCAGGCAGGGTGAAGGGTGAGGGGAGACCGGGGTTGGTGCAGGGGTCCTCCGACTGTTGTCTCTCCCAGACTGGCGGCAGCAATTAGCTCTCCACCGTCGGCCTGTGCCCCACACATACACGCACACACACACACACACACACACAGAGCATAGCATTAGCATTAGCATTTAGCATTATTTGTATGTGAGAATAAAGACATTTTGTGTGTGCATGCATGTGTGTGTGTGTATCCATGCGTGCGTTTACATTTACAAAGTACCGTTAGCATGTTGATGCGCGTGTGTGTTTGAGTGTTCGTGCTTCTTGTATTGCTTTAACACATGAATACCGGATAATAAGCTGGCTGCGTCCAAACTACTTTCAGCCTTACAACACGTTCAATTAAGATCAGTAGCGGCACCAGATCATTATAGATTGGACGGGGTTGCTAAGCGGAGCTTATTTGTCAAGAGGAGGTGCTAACCTTTTTTTGTATTTATTTGTATTTATTTTTTATGTTAGGAGATAGGGTGTGAATTATGCTGCTGGCATCCTTCTCTTCAAGCTAAATCCCCAACCGAATATGCATGCACATGTTTCAGTGAGACACGTGTCTGACCACAGATCGAACACACAGTCCAGGTAGAGACAGAGCTATGCAGCTGTGTACACCGGTGTGATGGCATAGCAAATCACGTGAGAAGCTACTCTGCTGTATACAAAATGCATTTCTATTGCAATTTATTATTGATATAAAGCATTTGAACATTACAGCGAATGAACAGGATTACAGGCTATGAGTTGTGTGTGAACAGGCTAGAATCACCTGGTTTTCTAGCACACTACAGTACATCTCAGGTGGCAGTGATATTGGCAATATTCCCATTGTGGTTTTTATTTTCTACCCCTTGACAATGAATTGCAAGTCAGTCGATCACAGCAATAGAAATAAGTGAACTGAGCTCTGACAATAGTAAAACATTTAAACAACACAAGCATCTGCTATGAATGGAGTAAACCATACTTATTTTATTTTTACGCAATGCATTCAGCAAATGTATTTTTATTATAATAAAAAGTAAATCTAATAATATAATAAAAAGTCAAAATAGTAGCTTTCCATGTGCTCCCGCCCCAACTAATTAAGCAGTCTTTTTTGTTTTTTTTCCCCCGGTCCTTTCCGTGCATTCTTGTATAAAGGCCTCTCTCTTCCCTCTCTGCTAGGTGCTGGAAATAGTGCGCACCAATGTGCGCTCTGCGCTGCAGCGCATCTGGAGGGAGCCTGAGGTAGAGAGCCTCCACCTCTACCGCCTGTTCAGCCGCGTGTTCAGCAGGCTGCTCTGGAGCCACGGACAGGGCCTGTGGAACTGCTTCTACAACACTACTGGGTAGGTCTGGACACGCACACACGCACGCACACACAGGTGTACAGTTAGTGCAGTTAGAAAAGCTGGTTTTGAGGAATTCCAGCAATTGAATGCAAATAATTAACAATATTTATTCAACTTTATTGATTTACTTGTAAAGGACCAAGCCTTAACTTGTTTGTGTAAACGTAAATGTGTGAATTAGTTTGGGTGAGCTTAGTGCAGCATGATAAACAGGGAGGTCGACAAAACTAAATGGTACAAATTAATAATTAAAGGTGTGGTTGGCAATTATATGCACTTTTTGCCAAATTCAGTCAATATCTCCTCTCGGTCCACTAGCTGCTGTCCACACTGTGTGCGTGCTGAAACATAATCTGGTGTTGCTACACAGTGCTGCCTCTGTAAAACACAAACGGAACACAAACAAAGTGGTGCAGACCGCACCACACTATCACAGCCTTGGCAACAAGGGTCGACATTGCTGTGCCCGGTGCCCGTGGCAACACGATTTTACATTATGGCCACCAACGATGCACAGCCAGTGGCTACCTTAATTTAATATTTTATTTTATGCTATTGTATTTAAGCTAAATTCCACTATGATTGCACCTGTTTGCATTCAAGATACACACAGTCAAAGTCCCGACTGTTAGTAGGTCTACTGTTTCACGTTTTTCTTTTAATTATCTTGGTCGAAAAGGAGCGACTTTCGCCTTTTCCCTTGCATTGAGCGAATTCGCTCTGGCTTAGCTCTGAGTGTGACGTGCAAAAAACTAGGTAAATAGTGTCCCGAATCAACCAAAGTTAGCAGCAACTGTCTCCCAGATGTTTTTTAATTTTTTCAACATAGCAAAAGGACAGCACTATAGAGATCTCAGCCTTCTACCCGCTTCACACCACACACGAGCTGGACCTCCGTAGCTGGACGTCCGCTCAATGCAGCTTCGCTAAAGGCAAGGGATGCGGGAGTTATAGTTTTTCTACCTCGCGCTTTTAGACTTGTCCCAGAATTTGAATAGATCTAATGTAGGCTATTCATAGTGCCTTGCTCGCCTGAATTATTGTCAGCATACGTTAATATAGCCTATTCAAAAATAACAGTCTAATGTTAAAGGCCTAGGCTACTACACAATCAATTAATTCTTGATTGCAATTATTAAACAACATAATCATGAGCAAATAGAGCGGAGTGGAGGGGAGGGGGAAACATATTTATTCATATAGCCCAGTTATTTGTAATGTACTATAGCCTACCAAACGTGGAGAAATTATAATATAGCTGTATAAAGATATGTAGATGTGGAGGGGTAACAATACAAAATAAAAAACAGCCTACAAGACCTATCTCAACAAATTACTTTTTGTTACTTCATAAAAATGCTTGCATTATTGTGGCCACTAACTTTGCTTTGTGACTCTAGTGGGAATTGAACCAATAACCAAGGGCGTGTTTGCAGCACGCTCTCTCCAGTGAGACCCCAGTAGTATGTATTGAGAATGTTGGAAAAGGATTTAAAAAAAGAAAAACCACTATTGGTTTGAACTTGACTGGGTTGGCTTGATGGATATTGGACTGGCTTACTGGGTTTCAAGACTTGATTGTGCGTTATTGATTTGGCTAGGTGTAGAATGGACTAGCATGAGTTGCTCACCGACCCATTCAACACTGGAGTCTAACAGCACAGTAGTACTGTTCTTTCCAGTACACTCAAAGTAATCAAGTGGGTTTTCTAAACCAACTGTTCTTTCCAGTACACTCAAAGTAATCAAGTGGGTTTTCTAAACTAACTGTTCTTTCAAAAATTCATTTTAGTTTAATTCATAAAGATATACAAATATTTAGTAAAACTTACATCTTTACTCTGAAAATATTCAGTTTTCTCACTGTGTTTAGTGTAACGAATCAAAGACAGTATATCATTACTCTATTTGTTGCTACCGAGTACGGTAGATTGTTTAACAAAATTTCAATATCGCTTTAAAGGAATATGTTAAAGCACTAAAACGTTGTTGTTGGAAATGTATAACCAATCCTTCATCTACACAATATAAAGTTGACAGACCACACAGTGTTCCCATATCCTCTCTTTGTCTTTCATGCTTCACGTCTGTTGAGTGACAGAACGGGTGTTTCGCTTTTAATGTAGTGTTGAGAGAACGACATATGTAGACAGACAGAACTCTGCCACCACACTCATCCTGTCTAAGCTCCTTGGGATAAAAGTAATGTGCGCGTGCGTGCGTGTGTGTGTGTGTGTGTTGAGAGACCACACATCTGAGCCAACGATCAGGGCTTTTTCACACACGTGAAAAGAGTGCATAGATGGAGGCAAGTCTTACATTTCCTTTGTTTCTATCGCTCAGGGTTTATATGAGCCTTTCAAGGTTTCTCCATCCTATTTCTTTTCTCTTTTAAAAGTTTTTTATTTATTTTTTAATTCATTTATGTATGTGACAGAATGTGGTTTTCCTCAAGAGGAACCATTCTACTTTTTCCATTTCCCAGTAGCACTGCAACAAACACACACACGCACGCATGTGCACACATACACACACATGCACGTGCGCGCACACACAGGCACACACACACACACGCACGCAAGCCGTCTCAAGACAAAGGGCAGTCATGATTGCAGTGTGTCTCCTTTACAGTTCAGTAGTTGGGCGTTTGTGTTGCTGTCCCCACAGAGGGATTATCTGCCACCCCCACCCTTCTCTTCTTTCCACTGTGGTGGTGATTGAGCGATGGAGTGAGACAGAACTGTGGTGTACAGAATCACAAGGCTAGGGAGGAGAGGACGTATAAAGGGCTCTAACGGCACAGGGAAATACCAGGGCATTTAAAAACATTTAAACGGGGTCCCATATGAAGTCAGGAAAGCTCAAAGCTCAATGATGGAATCACCAGGTATTTGCTTTAAAGCTGGTCTAGCATAGCCTATCCAAACCTAGCCTAGTGTATCCTGGCTTGCCTAGCCTAGCCTAGCCTAGCCTAGCCTAGCCTTGCCTTGCATTGCCTATCCTATCGTAGCCTAGCGTAGCATAGCACACAGTGTCTGTCTGGAGACATTGTTACCCCTAGCATGTTGCACCCCACGCTGCTTTTGTGTGATCACAGCCTGACCTGGTAGACCCAGCAGTCTGGCTATCAAGCTAGCATTCCCTGCCTGTGAGGGGCCATATACCCTACAACGATGAACCCTGCATGGGATCCCAGTGTCAAACAGCCACAGCGAACGCAGTGCACCTCAAAAAGAACGCAAGCCCCCCGCCACACACACACACACACATGCACACATTCTATCTTGTTTGATATTTTATCTGAGGGACTTAACAGCAATCAAACAGGCTGGCTGGCGCCTATTGTGGGCGCTGAATTCAGCAGGCTTTGAAAAAGACTTAGAGGGGGAGAATGGAAGCGCGCAGAGGTTTGAGCCCTCTCAGAGGAAGCACCCCCGACTCCGAGGAGGGAAAGGGGAAGACATCAAACGCCACCCCCCCTCGGGTTGTGTCTCTCAGTTGTTGAAGTTCTCTCACAGTTGGGGGGGATGTCCATCCTTGTAAAGAGGGTTAACTGTACTCAGATTTGTTTCATCCCTCCCCTCTCTGTTTCCCTTTGTGTGTGTGTGTGTGGCCAGGTCGTCATGGGAGACCATCTTCAGTAAGAGCAGCGAGGTGCTTTCTCCCCTGCAGCTACAGTGTTGTCGCCGGCTGGTTCAGCTCTGCAGGGACTGCCTGCTGGTGGTCTACAAGTTTGTCTCCGAGTCACGTGGCTCACTGACTGGCCTGAGCCCCGAATGGGATGACACCAGGTGAGCAACACGCGGGTACCTCCCGTTGCCACAGCGATATTCGTCATGCATATTTATGAGACGGGCTAAAAGTGCCGGGATGCCACCGAGGCGTCGGTGACACGGCAGGCATCTCGGTTGTCCCTGCCTCTCTCCCCGGACCAGCAAACTGTGTCTTTGTGCAACAGGCTAAACCTATAAGGCTCGCTACCACCCTTGTTAGCATTCGTCTGCTTCTCCGCTCGTCACGCTGCCTGCCAAAATGTCTGCCGTCGGATCTGTGTGCCGGCGCATAATTAATTCAAGAGCCCTGCGTCGGGTGGCCGTTAAGGCAACACACTCATTTTCAATTTCAGTCTTGTACAGAAGCCTAGCCATGTCCTGGGTGGCGGCCATCTTGACAGTAGCATTCAACAGTATATCTCACCAGAGGGTAGATCTCATGAGAACGTGGTTAAGGTCTGACTGACACAGTGGACTGCAGGTCAGACAGTGATGATCCATTAGCTGTGCTTTCAGAAATACATCTCAGTGATTCACGTTCTCACACGTACTGGAATAGCGTGGAATGTTTTTTATTAGATTTTTTTCTATGCCGTTCTTGTACGCACGCACACACACACACACACACACACCTAAACCATTTAACCTTTTTATGTTATCCTCTCTGTGTCTGGCCTCCACTGAAGGAAAAGCTCGGAAACATCATATTTGAAGTACCTAACCCCGTACGAGAGGAGAAATGAGCCTCGTTCTATTTTTAAGGTCGATCGCCCGCAGGAGACACAGCTAAGGTTTGGAGTGAGTGAACTTTTAAAGCTCACACGCTTCAGGCTGGCGGTAGGGAGGGAGGGTGTGGGATGGAGAGGGCTGTTAACAGGAAATAATGGCCCACAGATTAGCGCTCAGGTTAGCCCGGGGCCCCCCGAGGCCTGCTTAATTCAATTAGAGCCCAGATGAGCCCGTGCTGCAAATGACCTTATGAGAGAGCTCCTTTTTTCCTGGGGCCTCGCTTTACATGATTCATAACCCCTGTGCATATTTTAACAGGCTATCACTTTGCGGCTGTGAAAACCTCCACTGGAAGAAAGAGAAAAAAGAAAAGGGAAGAAGGTGTAGTGTTTGTTGTTGATATTGTGAGCTTTTATGGTAGGAACGCCGACGTCTTCTGAGAGCGGTATCAGACGCATGCTCCACAGCAGGATGTCAGGGCTGCGTGCATGCACTGCAATGACACGGTGTATCCATGCTGTATGTGTTTCCGTTTAAAGGGTGCGTTTGGTCTGTCTCTCCCCATGTCCCTCTGTGTCTCTATACGCGCCCAAAAAGCTCCCCATTGGCCACCGGAGCGGCCTCTGCCCATGGCTCCGCCCCTCCTCCTGCTGTCGCCGCTGCCGCTGCATCTTCTTCCTCCTCCTCCTCCTCCGTCGTCACCTCGCCCCTCGATGCAGGTCTCTGCTTGGTTTGGTTCTGCTGAAGACGCCTCCCTCCCCATCATCCCCCCCCCCTCAACACTCTGGCACCGCCCCCTCTCGCTCGCCTCCACATACACACTGCTTGGACCGGCCGGCTGATTGGCCAGATAAGGGGTTGAAGGGACCGCAGCCAAACAGAGTGCGTTTGGAGCGCTGCACATGCCTGACAACTCATCCTGCCGTTACATATCACGTGCCATTTGGCTTTACCCATGCTGGCTTGCTGCACCCATGAGCGCTCACCTTCCTAGCACGTATGGCCTTTTTTTTAACCTTTTATTTGTTATTTTTCTTAGCTTCAGCGCAAGGATCAGCTCTCTTCTTGTCAAGGGAGAAGACACAAAATGGCCGCCTGTGTGTTTGCACCATGCGCTTCGCAGCTTGCACGACATGCAAGTATCACGTTTCCTTTTGTTCCGTCAGCCAGGCAGGGTGAATGGCCCCGTGGCAGCCAGGGCAACTGATCCACAGTCCTCAGACAGTTGAGAGGCAATTAGGGTTGTTTTCTCATTGGGAGCGTATGCATTGTGTGGATGGGAGGGTGTGTGTGTGTGTGTGTGAGAGAGAGAGAGACAGAGAGAGAGAGAGCATCACCCACCTGTCAGTCTCCATTTTCATTTGACTCACACCTCACCCCAAGCTTTTTGTCCCAGCCGAAGCTTGAGCAGACGCCTACCCATCCACCTCTTACTTGCCTGTAGCCTGCGCTCACCACCGCACACATGCAAATCAGAGATCACATGACCTGGCTGTGTAGCATTCCACATGGCTAATGCTGGATGTACTGTACTGTAATCTAATGTAACGTAATGGGGTCGTTGTTGTTTAGGGAGGGAGGGGGCACACACAAACACACACTGTCACACAGCACAGCACGCACACGCACACACACACACACATTTTGTCCGGTATGACGGAGCAGATCTTAAAAGGCGTAGGGGGTCTCCATTGTGGACCATACCTGCCCACTCTTGCTGACGCATCCATGGCCGCCGGTGATCCTTGTTTCCACTCAATCTGCGCGGGCACACAAACTCAGCCAAAAGAGCTGCAAGGACGTGCTCACTGCTCCCAGAAGGACTGTCGCCAGCCAAAGTGGATTTCCCTTTAATGTTAGTGTTTGATCCTGTTAACTCTCGTCCGCCTGGAAGGCATGGCGACAATTAGGGTTAATTGGGGTGTGGGGTTATTTGTGAGTGGCAGGTAACCTTCGAGCCTATGGGCGGCGCATGGCATCTGTCTATCGGTCTGTCTGTCTACTGATGGTCTGAAGGAAAGCGGAAGCTTCTCCTTGGCGTTCAAGCGTACACATGGTTGTTAAGATATTTGAGCGAGGATCCATCTAAACGTAGCCTGCAGAGACAACATCCACTCGGACACGAGAGCCCTGTCACCCCTGCAACCTTTCCACCCCCACAGTCCATCACATGAAGCCGTCCACAGCCGAAACTTCTCAAAGTGAACGCTGCAGAACACACACCCACCCACCAAGTTAAATATTTGATTATTATTATATATTTGTATTTTTTAAACCATAAGGAATGTGTAGAATAACGCATTCTACAAGGCCAAGGACAGAATCTCAGCCAATATTGATTTGTGTTTGTTTTTTTGTTTGACAGTGGAATGTGATCACACATTCTAGGCCTACTGTTAAATGTAGTGGGGACGATTTGAAACGTGACGCAACATCCTGGAACCTCAGCTTCAGTGTACGTTTAAACGTCACCTGTGAGAGAGAGATGCCTCAAACATGAGCAGCCCAGAAGACCAAATAAGTGAACCTGTGTGCTAGTGGCAGCCAGGCACAATGTGCCCTCCTCTTGTCTTATAAGAGCTGCTGGACTGCACTGGTTTGCCAAGTTCATTCACAGCCAAAGAAGATGTGCTAGACAAGCAACCGCGGCCCACTTGAAGCTGTTTCAAGGACATTCTCGTTGATCTAAATGAAGTTAATTTGAATCCGTCCTAACTCTCCTGGGTCTGGGGCTACGATGAAGCGGATGCCCTCAGCGACAGTATCCCTCCCCCTTTTCTGGTCGACTTTAGAAGAAGCTGCCCAGCTAATTTGTCCAAGAGCTATTTCACAGGGAAAGAGGGTTGTCAGACGCAAGTGTGCTATCTCTCCTGCTGCTTAAAAGAAGATATTATTTTCACACTTTATAATCCCCTGGCTTCTCTTGTTGGATTGTCACATCTGTAACATTTTAACAGTAGCCTGCAGTATTTATTTTGTCCAATGCAGGAATTCTGTGGTTGTACTGTAGGTGGATTGCTTTTTATTAATTAGCATGATTTATTGTGAATGTGGCAATTATTATGGCCTGGGTCACATTTATGTAATATGTTTTAATATTAGAAATTATGCAAGTGAAGCTTGTCAGCGTTAACACTGGTCAAGCTTAAGTAAGTATTTAGTGCTACTGATAACATCCAACACAGACGTTTGAGGATGACCCACTTCCATTCTCATAGTTAACCTATAGTCCAGGATTTCATCATCTCATCAAACATTGATCTGACAGCCACATCTGACGAGTGTCCAGTAACTAAGGAGATAATGGGTGCAGGCTCCACTCTATTTCAACCTGACGCTGGTCTCATTCTCAGGTACTGGAACGCTGTTAGCAGGAGCTGCCTCACTGCTCTGTCTCGGTGGAAGGTGTCATAGAAAAGTCTTAGACAGGTACTGACGTCTATGCCGCGGAATGATAGGTGAGGATTTCCTGTCCATGATACCAAAAGTTTTAAGGTCAACGTATAAAGTTCGCCATGCGCAAAAATCAAGGGTGAAGCACACAAATCTTCAATCTGTCTGATGTTCAGCGTGAAGCCCATTCAGTAAATACATTATGCTGCCACAAAACCAAATATACTGCATCTTATTACATGTTCTCCTTATACTGTAGCAGTGTTAAGACATTTTATATCAGTTAAAGTGGCCCTATATGACATTCTGCCACTAGATGTCACACTAAGCGCTCCAGCATATCACACCAATACAAATGTTACAAATGGGCCACAAATACACACACACACACACACACACACAGGGAGTTTAACGTAATTACTTCACTATATATTTACATAAAAGATTGATTTTTGCTGCTGTATTAATGTTTAAAAGATCATATATGCACCTTTACCATTAAAATGGTGTAAGTGTCACATCAAGCAGACTTGTGTGGATTTATGGGAAGGAGAACATCTGCAAATCAGCAAAGCGTATCATAGGCCTAGAGAATCGGTTCATGTGGATCTCATGAAGTTGCAGTGTGTGAATGTGAGCTGACCAGCAGAGCTCACATGGTTGTTTAGCTTAATATGGCTACTGTGTGTTAATGATGTCTAATCCTTTCCCTTCATCCTTCCCTACCATTTGTGCAGGTGTCTGCTGCCAGTGACCTCCCAGTTCATCATCAAGTGGCCTTCCTCCAGCTTTGGCCGCATCTTCTCGGCAGGGCCGTGCTCCGCAAGCCTCCTGAGTGCCAGGACGGGCCAGTTTTGAGGTCACCTTGGACAGCGCACCTCTTGACCTCCAGCCCACCGACCTTCACCTAGCCAACCCTGAGTCCCAGCAACTCCATATTGGATCTGTTTGGGGGCACTTCTAGATCAAGTTGTGGACCCTGGACCCTGGCCAAAGCCTCTATGGTGGACCTGCTAAGGCCAGAGCATATGGGATGGATGAAGACACTCACTGGACCCCCCCCCCACGTACAGCACGCCAGTACAACAACCCCCAACTGCCCTGTTAATAACAGACAATGGGTTTAACGTCGTTGTATCATTGCAACAGCTATGTTCTGCTCACTGTACAGTTACAAGTCATCGTACTGTAAAGGAAGAATAAGTAATATTACAAAACAATGCAAGGATTTTTTATTTATTTAAGTATGTATTTATTTTTTATGGAATTCAGTGAATGCAGTGAATGCAGCCCCAAAACGCTGACACGGAATGTTAACAAACCCTTTTGTGGATGTAAAAAAAAAAACTTAATTATGGTTTTAATTGATATCAGAAGTGCTAATAATTCTTTTAAAAAAAAGTGCTATTTCTTGTTTAAATTGTCACTTCATGTGTTAGAATTTACAGTCCAATATAAATGTTAGATGGGGTTCCCAATAATTATGGAAATGTTTTAGCTTTGAATGCTAGCTTGGTGTTTAAAACAGTGTGATGCTGCAGCACTGGCGCAGTGCAGCTGCCATGTTAAGATGGTCTGTTTATCAAGCCAAGACTCCCTGCCAAGGAGACAAACCTGAGTCTCAGAAACCATCCTATTTCTAATCTGCACCCCTTCACGTTTCCTCACGACAAGGGAGCACAGTGTGTATTATACTGTAGTTTTTGCATGCATAGATTTTTAGTCCACCATCCAGATGTAGTCATTAGCCAGAGCAACCGCATATGGAAATACTTGAATTGCTGTATTGTCATTAATTATTGTCTTTTTTTTTTTTTTTTTTCGCAGTGACAGTTAATTTGTGGTCTTAAGTACATGGATGTTTTACATCAGCTATGGATTGTGCAGAACATTGATTGATGGTGTGAGTTTACGGGGGGAAGCGCTGGGAGAGTCCAGCCCAGATGTACTCCATTGTAACTGCAGTGCTTTGGGACGTGCAGCCACACCTTGTTCTAGCAGCTGCCTGCATCTCCCCCATCCCTTACTGCCCATACACGTGCTTTGACAAACTGTACTTGGCACATCAACATAATGTGTTTGACTGGGGTTTATAATACACAATGTGATTCATTGGACCTCCATGTATGTTTGTAACAGTAGGGAACCACACAGTACTATAGGTTTACGACATCAGATACTAATGATTATATTTTTAAAGTCATTAGTAACAGTCAAAATAATACAGTATACATTTTATAACAGTAATTCCAAGATACTAGGTATAGCAGCAAGTCTGTGCTCAAGTTTTAAAATATCCATTTACTAAGTCACTAAGCCAAATATTATTTTGCCTAAATGTTTATTTATATTTTGCTTTGTTTTAAAAGTAGTACTTTTTCATTGGAAGTACTATATGAGATTTTTTAATTTTACATAGCAATAAAAATGCTTGGACAGATAAATTGGGTTCTCACTTGTTTTCTTATTAAAATTTTATCAAGCACACGGATATTTGAAAACATATTTGGTTGTGGTAATTCTTCATTATTAGTATCTAATTGTGTACGTGAATACAGTAAGTGTAGATATAAAGGAGCCAGCCATGCATATTAATGGATTTCTTCTTTCCACGAGACCCAGACAACACGGTCCAAAGATGCATCTGAGTCCAGATTGTAATATCTCTTGCTCCACCAGGGGGCTTGTGGGCAGCTGACACTTAACCTGACCTGTCACCCATCTCAGAATACAGAGGCCAAGCACCCAAAACCCTCGTCTTGTTCAGTGTCAACCTTAAAGCCGCTCTGTGTGTGTGAGAAACAGGCTGTTTTATACAGACGCATCAGGCCTGCATGGCGCTCAGCTTTCTTTGACCTATTCCAACTCTGTCTCTCTCCCATTCTGTCAGCAGAAAAGGTGGAGGGCACGACCTTGAGGCTGTCGCACCACTGCGTTGGCTGGCCGCAGCCAGATGAGCACGGAGGCTGACAGGCTGGCACCGCGACTCTGGCACACCGGCCAAAAATATCTCCCGCGGCAACAGAGCTGCACAGTTGTGTTTAAAAAAAATCAAATATGTTATGTTTTATGTTTTTTTTTTTTTTCATATGACCTCTCTGCTCATCCCACTCGCTCCAACCCCTCTCTCTATCCATTTCTACCCTACCTACCTGTCTATGGGCCAGGCAGCTTTGCAGTCACTGTGTCCAGTCAAGTCCCCGCGGATGACCCAGTTTCAGGGCCCTAAGCCATCAGGCCTGGCTTGGTTGGGGGAAAAAAAGAATCATCTGAGAGCGGTGTGAGAGGTGTATGGTCCAGATGAGATAAAGCAGCGCGCACACACACACACACACAAACTCCAGTAAACCGGGGGGTGAGGGTGAAGCTCAGAGGTGGCCCTGCAGCTTTTGCTCTTAATCCACTCTTTGAAATGAAAGCAGAGGAATGAGCACATCAGGAAAGTGAGGTTTCCTGCCACAACTGTTTCCATTTTCTGATCCAGTTTTACAGCTCTGGATACCTATAGTACAAACATAAGATAAGATAAGATAAGAGTTCAAGTGAACATGAAGTGTAAGAGACTATCGATGTGTTATGTAATTTGGTGGATTTCCTAGTAAAACAGCGTATCAATTCTGGACTTTTTTTATTTGATCCATATTTAAACATATCTTTCTAACCGTTTAATTTGGGTAAAAGGAAGCGAGAATAGGGTTGAAAACAACTAAAAATACACCTGCAAACCTTCAATGGTTTTTCCCCTTGCTAATTGTATAGGCGAGAGTGGAAAACAATGTTAATCACACCCTCGGATCTCAAACACCTGTCAGGCGTTCATTTAGAAATAAAAAACAAAACATATTTTTGAAATTGTTTTGCATAGTTTAATAGTATAAATTGACTGGGGAAATTAGCTGCAGTAACAATGTAATAAAAACGTCTGTTTCCATTTCCTACATGCGTGTTTCTACTTATTCGGGTAATGGCGACACGAATGCCTGCAGGATGTTCTCATATGTTTACAACCGTGTTGTATTTGTAGTTTTGATGTCAGATCTGCCACGGCACATGTCAACATCCATTTGTGCATGTGTGTATTCGCTATGGGACACATTTAGTGGCACAATCTGCAATATATTATCCACGGAGTCTGGTTTACAACATCTTTCCTCTCAGCAGGGTGGGCCTTCCACAGCTGACAGATACACCAACCGAACAGCACACAAACACACCCGCAGCCAGCTCATCCCAGCGGATGACAGTTGTTTGCCAATGCATACATTGCCTTTTTACAGCTATCCTGAGGACTCAATTTGGCTAAGGGTAGCCAAACCGGGTTTCACAAGCACAGGCTAATTTAGGAGAGAGGTTTTGAAAGTAACATGGCGTGAAAGTAACAGGGTCTGCAGCTTCTCTATGGATGACATTGTTTTTTAAAGGATGCATTTACTTACGCATGCTATCCCCGCAGTGACTTGTTGTCACGGGAAATGAGTGTGATTCAGAGCGCCATAAAAATACCGGAGCCTGAGCTGCACTTGAAGTACACATCATGTTGCCATATTCAAATAAAATTGCTTAATTTCTTAGCCCTGTCACAACCATTGTAAATAAATGGGGCATATTTAGTCACAGATGGCCAGTTTAACAGTAACAAACATGAAGCAACCTCTATTTGCAGCTGTCTGAGGTCACATGCAGTACAGTTAAAAAAATACACATCAGGTCAGTAATGTGCAGAATAAAAAATGTAACATATTGTATGATGTCAGTGTGCGAAATAGCAGTGTGTCATGGGGGCATGTTAGGAGGGTCATTAACGTGTCTGGTCTCGATCATGCTTAATGGTTTCGCACCTCTAGCTAACTGTATGCCATGAAATGTTAGCAAGCCGCTTGTGTGAAATATTTAGCAAACTTCTCGCATGGTGAAATGTCTCTGGATCCTGTTTTGCAGATTGCATGCCTCATGGTGATGTAAATTGTGGCCACAGAGGCCATAATTATTTCCCATTCAAAGCATATTAGGGCTGTTATCAACACACACATATGACACACACACATAAACACAAGTCCTCTATTAACTGTAGAACTAATTCAAGGTGATTCTGTCTCATTCACACATAGGTCACCTCATTTTCTTTCACCAGTATGCACAACATACCACATTCATCAACAAACTAATTAGGAAATCTTGAATCCTTTGTGATGGAAAACAAGAATCCTTTCCTACTCTTCCCAACCTCCCCACAGAAGTCAACGAACCCAATCATTATGTATTAACTCCTTTCCCCTTGGCTTGCCCTGTTTTAATTTTAATGGGAACCCGGTGTTATTTTGGCATGTCCTCTCATTGTACCCCTCGCTTTTGCTTTCATGTCATCCACCCATCAGCTTTCTTTGTAACCCTCTATTTATCAGACGAAAGGGTCTGCTGAGGAATGCCCCCTATGTTTACATCATTACAGTTAAGCACATTCAAACTGCTCTTTTTTTCCATTGTTGGCCAACGGGCACCATTGAGGCTGGCTTGCTTACAAGATAGCCAGCACAGTCGGCCCGATTGCGGCTGAGCGTCGGCACTGTCGGTTGAGGTCCGGGTCGGCTGATCCAATGTGTCTCTTAAAAGGGCAGAGTGTGACATGCTGCAGTCAGTCTGACTACATTGTATTTTTCTTGGCCCGATCATGGTTGGATGTGTCTTAGCTGTAATGCGGCAAATAGTGTCTGGCCCGATACCCATGTAACTGACATAGATCAGTGTCATGATGTTTAGCGGCAAATATTAAAAGATAATGCGGTAGACGGACAATATACTGTTCTCAGCCCGATCCTGTTGAGCGACTATCGGCCCACCCACAGAGCCAAGTGGCTCGCCCACTACCCACTACCGCTACCAACTGTCTTCTGCGAACGGTGCGAGAACGAGGTCTTTTCTTTTGGACACTGGTAACTGGTAAGTAGCCAGTTTACAGTTTACATGTTAACCATCAATGTAAATTATGCGTGTAAATAACAGAAATAGCCTTAACAATCAATCAGCTGTGATAAAAGTTTGCATGATCGACCGGATTCTCCTAGCTTCAGTTTTAATTTTGCCGTGAGAATCAGTCTGGAAAGCCTCGGAATCATTTTGAATGTGTCCGAGTAGCAACTAAACTTTCCAATCAGCGTCGTGTTTATAGCTATACGGGCGTGGTTTTCCAATCAGCGTCGTGTTTATAGCTATATGGGCATGGTTTACGTGTGCTGACCAGATGGTTCATCCAATCAACTGACAAGTATGTTTTTGAAAGTACAGCCATTCACAAACAGTTTTAATGTACGGCTCCCCAAATGGACTTGTGACAGCAATTCCTCTGTCAGGTCTCGGCCCATGGCCCAGGTCTGTCAGCCCAGACCTGGGCCATAAGTAACAATAGTAATTTTGTATATGTGGGCCAGACCTGGGCCAGAGCAAATTATTTGTATCAGTTTTCAGTAAGTGGGTCAGTTTTGGGCCGGGGACCAAGCCAGTGTTAGCCAGAACAGATGCAAGGGTAAGGCCCAGAGGTGGGCCAGACAAATTTTACTATCTCAGGAGCCACTAGGTCATGTTCACTTGTGTAATGATTAGAACAAAACTTAAAAATTATGATATTTCAATGTTCAATATTGCTACGAATTTTATTTTATACAATGGAATTATAACTAAATTAAATTAATATTATATAAATAATATAACAGAAATATAAAACATTATAGCCTATAATGAATTATAATTATAATGTAAAACTAAAAAAATATATACAATATATTGTATCTTGTCTTGCTATGCTATGTATGCATGTAGAACTAAATAATGTAATAATTCCCAATAATAAAATCTCTTTGGAATTAAGACTCAAATAAATAGAGAACCCTGCAGTAGGTGTACACACTATTAGTAGACTATGCTGCTACTCATTCCCTTGCTTTAGCAAGGCGTCTACTACTCGGGTACATCCGAGTAGGCGAGCCTCTAGATAAAATCTAGAGGCACGGTACGGCCGACCCAAACGGATTTAGCCCATATGCCACCCAAATGGAGGCGAGGACTAAAGGGATTACAGGGAGAGAGTCTTGTGTCGCTACAGCAGAAAGTAACTCTCGCTCTCTCTCTCTCTCTCTCTCTCTCACTCTCTCTCTCTCTCTCTCTCTCTCTCTCTCTCTCTCTCTCTCTGGCCGTA
>JAODTR010000019.1:1337149-1369928 GCA_025399935.1 Amblyopsis rosae
CCAGTCAACCCCCCCCCCCCCCCCTCCCTCCTCCACACATACACACACACTCTACCAGGTTTGGACTATTTTCCTGACACATCACTGTTTGGATGCCACATGCCACTTAGAAATTTCAATTAAATTGGCACAAGCTCAGGTCAGTTACACTGTCGTCTACATTAAGGTTATGGAGTCCCCAGGAAAGCCACTTACGGAACACAGACCCATAAAAGAGGGTTGGCACTCACTGCAACCTTGCATCCAGAGCCAACACTGTATACAGGGGAAAGATGCCATGTAAGGGTTCATCACAATTTGATTGAACCTTTACATCATTAGATTAGATTAGACTCTAATGAATGATTTATTATTGCACGCCTATCTGTGAGAACACGCCTCCGTTATTTCCGCCTATAAGGGCTTGACAGGCTGTCCTCTGATGACATTGATCTATCAGTGGAGTCACCAAAACGTTTTTGCCATGGAGAGAGATGAGCCCTGGGTTACTGACACTATCAGGGAATTCATATGCATTTTGATGCTGAAATACCTGGAGTGGCAGAGGGAATCTATTGATGGTAAATAGAGGTCTAGAGTCAAGCAATTTACAGGCCCTCTGTTCTCCCATATGGGAAAAGAGGTAAATACATTGTGATGTGCTGTGGGTTATAGTCTCCAAGAGGCCCTCCAGGAAGCAAGCATACAATGTGTCTCTTTTGAAACTATAGGAAATACATAGTTACAGTATATATATATATGAAAATAATTCTACCTTTTTTATTGTTATTATTTATGAGAAAAAATAACTGATAACTGTGTGTGTGTGCGCGCGCGCGTATGTGTGTGTGTGTGTATGTGTGCATGTGTGTGTAAATATTGTATGTATTTAATGATGCCATTCTAAAAACTGAAGTGTATGTATTGGTTGAAGTTAACAGTTAAAGTTAATAATTACATATTTCTTGTGAAATTGGTAAGAAATACCTTAAACATTTAAGGGGTCAGTAAGCACAGTGGCAAGTTGCCAAGCAACTGATAAATTAGGTTAAATTGCATTTATCCTTAAACTATAATAATTATGAACAGTTTAATGGAGCAATTCAAACATAATGAACAAATCTATGTTTCAAAACCAAGGATAAAATATTGTTGGATAAATCTGACAAATAAAATACTGTAAGCCTTTTACTGTCTGCTATAAATCCTCTTCTTCAGTTGAATATTGGATGTTCCTTTTCATTATTTAATCCATAGTTCTTCCTGGTTCCATTTGGACATCAGTAATTAACTGATTGATAATTGCAGGGTTGGTTCCCTTAATTACGGGTCTAGTAGTAAAGGAGCATGGCGACATAGTGAATTACACAGAGAGGCGGAGCTCCTGTCTATAATAGTACACTGTTGTGCTTTCTAGGAGGATGGACCGTAATGTGTCCTCTATCACTATATACTGTATATGCTTGTCAAGAGAAATACATTCAATTTTCAACATAGTACTGTATGTTGTTGAGAATATATGATTATGATACAATTAAATCATTTATAATATATTAATATGTTACATTGTAACTGTTTTCTTGTATTTATATTTATTTAAATTTTTACAAAATATGATGCAAAATAATGATTATAATGAAAATAAACAATACAGCTAACAGTAAGTTGTGTTTTCCTTTCTTTCGTTAATAAATATGAAAGGACAAAAATAAAATATAGTATATTAAAAAATAATTAATAAATATATCATATTGCCAGCATTTTACAGAATGTAATACAAATGTTAAAAAAATCAGGAACACTATCTTTTCAGACTACTGTATATTCTATTTGTGTGTGTGTGTATGTGTGAGTTTAATACAGAATACGTTCAGTATTTATAATTTATTTTCATCTCAAGCACTTTACATTGTAAGGTAACAAAAAAAAAGTATTTTACAAAAGTTGAGAACTTGTCAATATGTGTGTGTGCCAATATATAGTATATAGCTATATGTTTTATGCACGCACATGTGTATGTGCATGTGTGTGTGTGAGATTAATTCCATTACAGATATCATACTTTTTTTTCTCACTCCTAACAAAACATTTTATACTTGTGTGTGCATGCACATGTGTGTGTGTGTTCGCGTCTGTGTGTATGTGTGTGCCTGTGCGTGTGCGCGTGTGTGTGTGTGTGTGTGAATGTGCGTGCGTGTGCATGGGCGTGTGTGTGCATGTGCGTGCACGTGTGTGCATGTGCGTGCGTGTGTGCTTGTGTGTGTGTGTGAGTGAGTTGGGGTGGGGCAGTGTGCAGACCTTCATGGCAGCCATTACTCCCCACTGAATGCCACGCTCCTCATCATGGCTGTGAGGCAAGGATCAAGGCCGGCGAAACCTTCCTCACAATGCTGATGCAGCCCAGGTGTTCACCTCAGTGACACACAGGAGGCAGCGGCGGGAGCAATACGTACATAGGGGCAAACTAAAATGTTCTCCATACACACCTACTGTAGGGGTTTCCTAATCTAAAAAATGAGAAGCAATTAAAGCTAAGTCTAGCTTGTAATAGAGATATCAATATACATTAGTTCTTATTATGGTTGCTTTTGTCTAGGGAGTGCTCTTTGGCAAGGGTAGCCAAGGTACTGTATGTTTTGAAGGATCTACACCCTCTCTCTATTTCAATATCTTTTGGAAAGGTATATGGAAAATTGTCTGTTAAACCGAGTGGGAGGGAAAGTCACAATAGAGGCTTGTTTACTGTACCATCAACATCGCAGTATGCTTTGGCATACACGCATACTCGCGCAATTACATAAACTGTTTGTACGTGAAAACGTTTATACTTTTGAAATGCGGGGGGAAATACTGATTGTTTATTGTCTGAAATAATGAGTCAAAAGCCGGGGCAGATTTCGGGCCACTTATTCGGTGGTTGAAATAAGCTAGCATTAATGCAATGTACATACACACACACAACACAAACGCAAAAAAAACAAAAAACACGAAATTCAAGAATCTCTGGAGCTGAACTAAAAGCTTGTTCAGACAGCAAGGCAGGGGAAAAATGCATTCATGTGAATCATATATATTTGAGCCACCCCTTAAAAAACCTTGTCTGTTCCTCTCTTTTCTATGAGAGACCAAGGAGCCATCCATCACCACTCTTCAGTGCTTTACTGCCCAAACAGCTCTCTCAGCATAGAAACGAGTGCAGTGGGGCTGTGTGGAGTGTTTGGCCTCTGAATGGCTGTACACAGTGAAGTATACTAAACATCTTTTGGTGCAATGTCCTCAGCTCAATGATATAGTGGAGAGCAGATGTTCCTCTAGATTTGGTAGATATTTACAGATTTTACACACATTTTGTTTTTTTAAACAGGAGTGCGTTTAAAATTTACTTTTGCAATAAACGTGTGTTGCATTTGTATTTTCCTAATTGTTTCTTGTGGTAAATGTACTATTTGTTGGATTTGTGATTATATATCTTTCATTTATAGCTTGCAAATCACATAGTACCCCCCTAAAGGCCCTAAACATGAACACAAATCATATACAAATTCTAAAATAACAAGGTTCGGTTTGTTTTTGATTTGAATGACACATTACAAAACACACACATGCACACACACACGCATACAAACACACACACACACACGCACGCACACGCACACACACACATACACAAAGCATCTTAATTTAGTGTTCATTTGGTCAAGTTCCTTCTAGTTAATATCCAGGTCAACACGCTCCCTTTCAAAGTTAACAGTATCAACAGTAAAATATACATGAGCAGCAAGCCTTCTGCCAAGCCTGTTCAAACCGGTGTAACCTGCGGGTCAGGCAGCAGGCATCAAAAGCACAATCTCACATCACACCTTTCCTCCTCATGTCAGCACAGATAATAAGTGGCTCAACTGGGGGTATGACTTGTGCACATGCTCTTACTGCTGCCAGACAAAAGTGGGGGGCCAGAGCGTCCCTGTCATGGCGCGGAAGAATGGAAATACAGTGGGTGAATAGCCGTGCACCCAAATCCAGGCCTGCTGAGCCCTTAGACAATAGGTGGGCTCCTAATCCTGCTTCATGGACTCTGCATCCCCTGTCAGGCCTGCTGGCGGACCATGCTGAGATGCAGCTTTGCTGAGTGACACCTGGACAAAGGCGCCGTCGTGGCCCTGCGCGCTGTGCACCGCTGCGCGCCGCGCACCGCTGTGCGTGGAACCTGCACCGGGGGAGCAGAACGGAGATGAGCTTGTGTGTTAAGCAATGATCCGCCTGGGTGTGGAGACCCCCGTCACGCAGCCTCGGTGTGGCCACCCGTCAGCCCCCGGGCCCTGCCAGTGTGGCAGCTCGGTCTGTAGCGGCTGGCTAAGGACGTGGGCCCATGCCGCTCTGCTCTGCTCTGGTCTGGTGGGTCTGACAGCTGTTAGCAGGAGAGGTTATTCACTCAGTGCATCCCTCCACACTCGCACAATGACCCGGCAGCCACCGCCTGTCTCGCCCAGCAGCTCCTGCGCCCGGCAAGCGAGCGACAAGGTGGAGAAAAGGAACTGACAGTGTCGGTCGGCCCGCCATTTGCATTTCACGCTGCGCGCTGCCGAAGGTCTAAAGGAACAACTGTGCTGAATGCGCAGAGTGACGCCATTTTATGCCGTTTCTTTTTCCTGTGCTTTTCTTGTAGGCTGACACATACAGTATGGCAAGAGGAGGAAAAATATAGGTCAAAGATCAATGGCACGGCACGATGCAAAATGGCTGCTGGTTTGGGTGTGTTCGTGGTGTGAAGGAATGCAATAACGATAAAGCGAAGACAGGTGGCGCTCTTACTATACCGCCACGCTTTTTAATTATGCCTTGCTCTTCAAGGCCACAAAAGGTGCTAATTGCTTTGTTACTGAACCATTAGGAACCCATTCTGTTGGTAAAAATCGACCTTCCGAGACACACACATGCACACGAACACATACACACATACAGTACACATACAGTGCACACATACACACACACACACACACACACTTTGAGCACTCATACAGCCACACTAGAAATGGTCATGGGAAGTACGCTAGGGGTTCTTGATTGCGGGTAAGGCAGTGCCTTAGTCATCTTTATCGTCCACCATTTTATGGCTTGGCTATGCAGCTCACATTCTTGCCTCGGTGAAGAGATCTTGGCTATTGTACTGTACTTTCAGTCAGAAAGCTTCATGGCAACCACAGATACTTTTCTTTGCTAATTTACTCTGACATGGTTAACCCTCCTGCCGCAGAGATAAGCATAATACCATGCGAGGTCCGTTTTCTTTTGCTCGCCCGTGATATTTCCATCTGTTCTTTTATTCTTTCTGCGCTCAGAATCAGTGTTAGTCTTTTAGGTTTTCTCTGTCATTTTGTATCCAATCCTGGGATGGTTCTTAGTATGTGCTAGGCTAGCCTTTATTAGCTTTAATGCATTTCATCCTATGTCCCTGGAAGTGTTTTTCCAACATCGTGCTGGCAATAATATTTCCTTTGTGGAGTCTTCTACTGCTTAGTATTGCATATCACGTTATTTACAGATAAGAAAAGAAACATATTTACGGTGCAGTATAAGCTCTCTGGGCTATTAATGCAGTGTACAGTTTGCTAATTTGAAAATAATGACTGTAATAATGGTCTACGAGTCATTAAAATGCATGTGTTTTTTATTTCAGAGTGGGAAGGGGAGGGTATTAGCATGACAAACAAATATTTTAGAATATTATATCATTATTTTAATATACTTGATTATATTAAAAAAGGGGTGCTATAAATGTTATATATCTAAATATGTATGGAATTAATGAGGGTAGTAATTCCATCTGCAGAGCACAATGGTGACTTGACTGTGCTGGCTAAATATAAACTGTTGATATGCTGCTCACTGTAGCAAGAACATGCTTTTAATGGGCATAAAATGGGCAATACATTTAATGACAAAAACACATCTTGTCATATTAATATTTCGTCCATCACAGGTCATTTAAAACTGCATTCCTATTAGAGGCCACAGACTGTATGCTACGTTGTTGCTTCCTGACACACATTTGTATGTTTAATTAAATTTTTATTTTATTAAATATAACCAAATACAAAAGGTTAACTAAACAAAGAAACTAAAAACTAAAAAACGAAATAAACAAATGAAATCTGAATTTTAATATATAAAAGAAAATTATACCTGTTATTAGTATCATCTTCATTACTATTTTGGGCGTCAATACATTAGCTTTGTGTTATTTCGAGTGGATCTAATCTGTGACAGATTTGGAATATGCAGGGATGGACAGTATTTATACCTAATTGAATTACGTATTTAAAATACAAATGAATATAATAGTGTATTTGATAGATTTGTTGAAAATGCCTTCAAATTTTGTATCAAAATACTTTAGTGTTTTGTATCTTGTAAAATACTATGAAATTAGTTTACTTGGTGTAGCCTCTTATCGGTAGCCTGGTGTAACCAGACCCAAAATGAACTTGTGAACAGGGTCTGGAAATGCGCCATTTGGGGAATGGTTGCACTCACCTCATCCTACCTCTGGGTAATTTCAAAACTATTTATTTATTCTTTAACCAATCAGCTTTGGTACTGTTTATATCGCTTCATATAGATTTTCCACCATTTCAAACGCATGACTTCAGTGCATATCTTCAACATCATTGCATTCAGCCACCCCCACTGGTTGCTGATGGGACACCATCCAGGGTGATTGTGGGAACGCTTAAATAATCACGGTTTTCACACTATAATCTCAGACCAATAGCCAGGTGGATGTGGAAACACCGGATGTCTTTTCAGCAAGCCCACAGAATGGACAATTGGCGGACCATGAGGATATATTCACTGAATTTGACTAAATGTGTATTAGCTTTCAGTCGCTACCACAGCTAACTGGTTGCACACTGTATGTCAGAATTTTTAGGGGAAAAAAAGCTGTTGTGTTCTCTCAACCATTGACAGCAGAACAAAAAGATCTGATTCTGCTTCCGTCCCCACTTTCTTTTTGTTTCCTTGGCTGATTAGCTTAAAGTTATTTTTATAGCTAATACACTTTTGTCAAATTCAGTAAATATGTTCTCATACATAGCTTCATATTCAATGTGCATGCTATTAAAATAATCCAGTTTTTCTACAGCCCTGGCTCTGTAAATAGTAACAAACAAAATGGTGCAGGCAGTACAGAACACCAATATCTTAGCCTTCGCAATGTGTTTCCAATGTGTGGGGCACTGCGTCTGAGGAAGCATTATATGGCACTGAAGGAAGAGGTGTTTTTGTTTTGATCAAGCTCAAATATCAACAAGCTTTCTCCAGACTGACTGACTATACCTTTAACTGAGTCAGTTTACAGGTGAAGGGTTAGGCTAGATCAAATAGGCTGATTGATAAGTTTGCGAAGTGACTTCATTGGAACAATATTTATTAGTATTTTTTTAAATACAAAAATACATAGTTTATTTTGATACATTGCGGAGCTGCTGTATTTTTCAGTTTATTTTGATACACAGGGTATTTGGTATTTTATTGTTTTTGCTCATCCCTGGGTACAGCATTGCAGCACACCACGCGCGCATGCACACACACACACACACACACACACACACACACTCACACACACACGCACACGCACACGCACACACACACACACACACACACGCACACGCACACACAACGAGACATTGCATACAGAGAACACACTGTACTACATTGAGTGAACGACAAAAGAAAAACATAGAAAACACAAACACTCCATCTTCGGAGCACCTGAACATTGTTCTCTGTGCCCCCGTCCCTGATGGCAAAACTCAAGTGTCAGTTTACCTTGCCCCAGGACATCCATAAGAGCCCATCAGCCTCCTCCCCCTGCTGGTGAAGACATGGAGCCCTGTTTATCTCCTAATTGATTCTCAGAGGAAAGCTAAGATTGACAGTGTCACTTCCACATCACCAGTGTCCCTTTTTAACCAAGCAAACACTCCATCACCTGTTAATAATACATCACCGCAGAGCCACTTTATTGATAAGCGCTGTGTCGTCTCACGCTTTAGTCAAATACAGCTGAGAGGAGAGTTGTTACACCTCAAACGTGCCTTCTAGTTTGAGGGGATGACTTTCTCTGTCACTCTCACTCTCACACACACACACTAGAGGACTAGAGGCGATGTGGTTTTGGATGCGAGCTGGAGAGACGACATGTCCTTGCAATCTTAAATAAGTCTGGGGTTTGAATGTTGAGTTGCCTTTTCTGCTCCCCAAAGCTAAACGGAGCCACGAAGCGCAGAGATCACACGGAATGAGACCCATTCAGCACAATTAGAGTCTGAGCCGTTGACAGAGCATATTTATTATGCAGCGGTGGATTGGAGGACGTGCTGCAGTTGTCATAACTGCCCTAAACAGAAACGACTGGATTGATTGAGCCTAATTGACAGTTAGCACTAGTGAAGATGCGGGAGTGGTGGGGGGACGACAACATGTCAACGCGTTTAAATTCCCCTCTCCTGCCACTTACTTGTCATTACGTGACAGGAAGCACATTCTGTAGTCAGGGGCGTTGTGGGGGTCTACGGGCAGTGCGTTTTGTGACTTCTCCCTGGGTCTGGGAGGCCGTGTGGGCGGAGGGGTAAAATGCATGTCTTCCTGTGGCAGTGCCATCTAAGATGGCCCTTGTCCTCATCTGTCTAAGATTATTTCCTGGGTCGCGACTGGCAGCTTTGTCACGCGCCACTTGCAGGGATGCCACGAAGGGCCACCTTTGTGTAACCTTGGCCAGCTGGGCTCTGTCACTGAGCCTTAGCTCGTCTCCACTAAACAGATGAAGGCTCCCTACAGTCCCACGGGGAGGGCTATTCTTAGAACGCCACTGTTGCATGATCAAAAAGCATATTAGAGAGTAGCTGCAAACATTACAGGGTCTGCTCCAAAGGAGGTAAACAAATTAGTCAAACTCCAAGCTGCCAAGATGGCGGGGTCAGATGGAGAGAGGAATCATTTAATCGTGGTTTTAATGAACAAGCTTTACAAATCCAACAGTCAACCCCACACATGCTTTTATCACGATTTTGATATCACTGTAGTCTCCGTAATAGTCTCCACCCCACCCCCCGTCTCTCAAGAGTGTGTTCTTATAATAAGGGGATGTGATAGGAGAAAGGTTTGACAGTACTCAGAGGCTTGACAGAGTCAGGGTGCCAGACAAGAGCTTTGTTAATTCTCGTAGCAAGATAGGTCTGAGCCGTGCTTCCACTTCAAACACATCCAGCCACATGGATTCACCTGAGGAGAAGAAGGGTTGTCTGCGGCAGAAGAGAATCAGATTTTTCTCGCTTTAAGCCGCCACTTATTGATTAAATCCTCCGTGCTGCCTATAGAATCTCAGCTTGGTACCGTATGTGCTAACAAGCTACACACACTCTCTCTTTGATGGCACAGGAAATAGACACAAACTTTGGGCCCAGAGCCCGATTGAAGTACAGTACTTTAAGAATTACTCACTTGAGTGCGAACCCATCCGTGGATTGGAAATCAGACATAACGCAAAAGAACACCATTAATAGTACTTAAAAAAAAAGTATATAAAAAAGCGGCTACAAGAATTTCACCTCTCTCACTTCCATCAGAATGTAAAGTGCAGCGCGCGGCTGAAACGCAGCATCATTCATCGCGGCATAAAGAAACATTTGCCTGACCTTGTTCGTTTTCTTCCTTCGGTCTATGTTGTTCTCACTGCTCCAGTAACTCACAATGGCACAGACGGCCATTGTCTGCCACACTTAGCAACCCTGTTTATATATGTGTGTGAGTGAGTTTTTATCTGTGCTACTGTGTGTGCGTGTCTGTGTGTGTGTGTGTGCATTAGAGTGTGTGTTAGAGGGGGCGGGGATAATCTCATTTTCCTTTACAATCTAGTAATTAGCTTGACAGCATGACAAATGGACATGATCAACTGTCTGCCTTCATAAGATACAAAAATGCCATATTATATGCTATGTGGGATTCCAGTCAGAAAAAACACATTAGAGAGTAGCTACTCAAACAAAATCAAGTTGAGAGGTTGGGAGTTTGCGTTCCTGTCTGGAGATGGCTGTGTTGGAGAGCTGGAGAGAGAGAGAGAGAGAGAGAGAGAGAGAGAGAGAGAGAGAGAGAGAGAGAGAAGGTGAAAATGTATGTTTACATTTTTTGTATTTTATGTGCATCTCACTCATGCACACAGATTACAATATTATTAAAACAGATGTGGAAACACAAAAGTATACATACTTGATATCAAGAGAATGCACACTACAGGTCTTCACGTGTCATCCGAGATCAGAAATTCCGAGACCTGACCCGAGACCCGACCGGGTCAGGTCCAACTTTGAGTGTTTGACTCGGATCTGGGTCGGGTCTGACATAAATGCTATGATTCTCTGGTAAATGTGATTTACCAACTGGACCCGATAACACACACACTCACACACACACATGCACAGGCACTAGTCTTGGCAGGACCAAGTTCTGTGCCCTGTTGGGCCTAATGGCCTACAGGAGTCAGCCTGTCTAAGTAGGACTAACGCACATCTCCACTTTCTCTGTCCTCGACCCCCCCCCCCCTCAATCTTACAGGAAAGGCCTGTGTACTCACGACACAGGCTCACGTGAAAAACACACCTATTACAGTATACAGGGATGATCCTTGTGCACACACACACACACACACACACGCACACACACACACAGAGGCAGGACTCACTTCTGCAGCCCCTGAACTGTGGTGAACTTGTGTCAGATCAGGTCAATGCTGTGATGTTGTGTAACAGCCTGCATGTCTGCCACTGAATAGAGACTAAAGCGTCACAGGTAGCCAGCGTCATTTCAACATGTGCAGCTCTGCAATAAAGTAATACGGCATCACATTGCCCACAGAAAGCATCTGCTGATAATGGAATACATCAGATATAATCTGGAAAAGGATCTTTTTTGTGTGAGAGCATTAGAATATAATAAATATACAAAATAATCCCTTCCTGGAAAGGTAGCCATGCGTGCTCCGGTTACTGATATTTACACAGTACAAAATAATAACAATGCTAATGTCAATAGAAACACAATAATGTCCCAATGTGATTATGGGGTCTGTGTGTGTATGGAGAGTTGAAAATTAAATTTGAAATTTGAGAACTTGCTTCTGTCTGTAATGTATTATGGGGCTGGGGGTGGGGTGGGTGAGTGGAATTTAATAAACCAGACGAAAACTTTTAAAATGCATATTGGCCTGAGATAAGGTGGAGACCATTTTTCCCCTTCACCCTTTTCTTTTTTGTTGCTGTTGTAAAGTAATTATGAGTTTTTATTCATTTCTGTCATTAGTCAAAGTGACAGCTGCTCCCTAGGCTGGCATCACGCAGCCTTTTCCTCCGCTCACCTGTCTGAGAGGTAGTGGCGTAATGAATGTTTACAACACGCAGGTAACATGCTAAATATTGGACTCATCAATTATGGAGGGTTGAGGGAAGCAAAATCAGGGAACAATCAAATCCCATGATTATTGTTAGTGTCTGTGGAGGCAACAGCCCTGACAGCAGTACGGTGGGTGGCCACGCAGAGCGCACGGCTCGTGCACGCTCACGCACGCCCGTTAGTTAGCGTCGCAGGACCTTTCGCCTTGTCGGTGTGGGGATCCTTCCTCCCTGTCGCGCATGCATGCAGAAATGCACACACGCGCACGCACACACACATACACACGCACGCACGCATGCACGCACACACAAGATAGGGCACAGAACAGGAGCTTGTTAACATTGTGTTGAGGGAAAACGGAGAGAATGGAAGAGAGATAACAGGAGGCAGAGCATGAAGGATGCAGAACGAGAGAGAGAGGGAAAAAAATAATTTAATGATATTGTTATCATCAATGGCAGTGGCTCTCAAAGCATGGGCTGGGAACAATTTATCCAGCTCACATTTCCTGAAAAGGCGAATAAATATTTATTAGCTTTACTGCACCCAGATGAGCGATGATTTCTTTCAAAATAAGTGGTACGTTTTTGGGTTCTTTTTGCCAGTTAATCAGAGCAAGATAGCAAAAAAAATTGAAATAAAATGGTTAGCTGTTATCATTTGTGACTCAGTAAATGTGGATGTTGTTCATCTCAATTCAATAGTCTAGAGACTTAATTTGTGCATCGCTCAAAAGAGCTGCATGACTATAGCACAGGAAAGCTTTCTAAATGCATACCCATATCTCCACATCTAGCGTGTTTTCACAGCGGCCCTATGTCCATGCTTTCTGTTTTGGACAGAGGTACGGAGGGACACCAGTGAGCTAAACTGACACCTTCACGCAGTTTTCCCCGAACTCCCTCATTACAGCAGAGGACTGCTGATAGAGCTTTTTCTCCACATAGGCAGCGGGACGGGCTCAGGGACTCCCCCGGTCGTGCTCCCTCCCAGCTAGGTCAATTAAGCTTGCCAGCACCAGCCGGACCTGCAGGTGCTTTACAACTGATTAAGATAATAGTCTGTCGTTGTTGTTGTGGTTTAGTTTCCCTCAAACACACTTCGGTTCCCAGATTGCGTTTTGCCGTCTAAGTGAAAGTGTCTGCACACATCTGTGTTGTACTCCGAGGAGGGGATGAGGGGAGTTGGGAGAAGCAGGTGCTCATTTGTAACAAAATTAAAACAACATAGCCACGTGTTTCTTGTGTTACATATACAGTGGTAGCTGGTGTTTAATCTGGCTGCTACCCCACCCAGAACACAGATGATAGCAGAAGTGGGGTCATTAAGCATGATATGGCGGTGTGGCGTGTACTTAAACTCCACCCAAAGGGGCCAATCTAAGGTTTTGTGGTAAACACCTGTTACTTCCTACACTTACATTAAGTAAGGTGGTATTCAGGCCTCATAACAACGTGGGAAAGGTGCTGCTTTTTATCGCTCTTAAACGTACAGTATAAGAAAGACTAGTAAGACACCAAACATACATCAGTCCGCATCCCAGTACTGACCGAGGCACTCAGAATCCAAAATAGGCCACAATAACAAGTGAATTTAATAGAAGTTAAGGAGGAATTTAAGTCAATCTCAAACACATTCAGTACTTCTAATGTGAGGACACAATAATGTTTTAATAAACAATTGCACGTTCAGTTGCAATGTAACATGTACACCCATGGTGTCAGATGTTGGATAGATAGGTGAAAATGTTGTTTGGTAAACTTTTAGCTTTAATATTCAGAGTACAACTTTGTTATCAAAGTTATGGAGAGTGATAGGGCTGTGCTATCATTGTTCAATTAACTGCAGGCACACTGAGTCCATAATGAGTCCATATTAGAAGAACTGTGCAGCTGTGCCTGGCCATTGAGTGTGCAAAGCTGCCAGGGGCTAGTAAAACACACACACACACACACACACACACACACGCACACACACAATGATACACGCACACTCACCCACACTCAGAGACACACACATGCAGACACAAAGATACACACACCCACACACATTATGCACGCGCATACACACACGCACACACACACATAAAGATACTCGCACACAAACCCACACTCACACAAACACACATGCAGACACGAAGATACACACACCCAAACATGCACAAACCCACACACACACACACACACACACACACACACACACACATACACATGCACGCACACATGCATGCACACGCACACACACGCATGAAGATACACACACCCACACACACACACAGACACACGTGTACCCAAACTCTGCGGTAATAAATTGCCTTGACACCCCGGCTGGCAGCACCACAAGCCACCAGCATCCACCGCAACCACACAACCTCCTAATTTACAATAGTGAGGCATTCCTGCATACACAGGCACGGTGCGTGGACATGGGTGCGTGTGTGCGTGCGTGCGTGTGCGTGTGTTTGCATATGCTCCTGTGTGTCTGTTTGAAGGTTGTAACATGGAAGGAGATCTGGAGGGTGGGTCAAACCCTCTGCGATGTTGGAAGCACTGGGTTCCTATAGGAATAACACTAGTAGAGACGGGGAATACAGTTGGAGGATGCCACGTTCATACACACAGTAGACAGTGGTACCAGAGGCTTTGCAGTCAGTCTCAGAGCTGGCCTGTAAAAAGCACTGCCTTGATTACTCTGCCTCGATTGCAATCGTGACCCCTTCAATCAGGTAGCCTGCACTGATCAGCTGGCTTCAGCTGTGGCCCTTGTGATCATTAAAGGTATACAAACTAAGAGCTTCACTTGAACATACTGTACGGTAGAGGTTTTTACACTTGATTGAACAGCTTTAGAGATATACTATATTAGAGCAAACTTTTTACATAAAACATTTGATGAAATGTAATTGTTAAAAACAATAAGTATAATCTAAATGATATTTTATACATTCCATGTATTGAGAAAAATCAATGGCAATAAATACTATACACATTAACTGTTTAAAATACAATCATAAAATATTGTAATTATATCAGAATAACATAGTATAGTATCATATATTAACACAATCAAATCCACTTACAGGCACAGCGTATAAAAGAACAGCCTGCTTTATGTCACAGTGTGCAGCTGGTCCCATATAAAATGAACAGTTTCCTATGATAACTCGCTCTAGTTAAGCACACATGGTTAATAGGTTTGGATAATAACAAATTCAATATTCCCAACCTGGATGATTTAATGTTATTCATTTTGGATAACGGCACATGCATTTTTGTTTGATCCATTCATTTGCATTTAGTTTGCATCTAGCCAGAGAAGTGTATGTTAGTGTATTTACCGTCTGGGGAGTCTGACTGGACCTCGAATGTTCCCTGACACATATTTGCAGGTGTTTCCTGATATCAACATATGGGGTGCAACGTGACATGACATCAACTCACATTCCATGCATTCCAGGTATTAGGTTGAGTTAGATTGATTTGCTAGAGGAAACACAGTGTGTGCATGTGTGCGTACGTGTATAACATATCTGGCGTCAGCAAGCATCGTTAGGGGACTGCAGGTATTAACCACTGGAGATGTACATCTGTAGTAAAGCCACTCAAGTGTGAGGCAGGCTAGTCTAATTTCTTATGTTCCTGGACCTCTTGCTTGCTCTGCCACACACACGCACAGACACACACACACACACACACACACGTACAGTACACATGCGCACACACACACGTGCACACGCACGTGCACACATACACACACACACACGCACGCACACGCACACAAAGCTATGCTGGGTAGTATAGCAGAGCAGGGTGACTGCTCAGGGGGACATTTTAACTAAGGTGTAAATGGCCTGGGTACAGCTGTTGTAGCCTGAAAGAGTTAGTGAGGATGGAGCATTTCATCCTCAGCAACAACAATCTCCTCCACGCTACAGGGAGTGCCGGAAAGTTTTTATAAGTTGTATTTTTAAAACCAAATTTAAATATTTTAGCTAAATAAAACATACCTAGATGTTTTGCTAGTGTTTTGTACAATTGTGCCAAACGTGCCAATTTGACTTGGACCTCCTTATCGCTAACAATGGCATTGTAACCAGTCTGGAGGCTTGAAAAGGTGTATTTTCTTGTTTGGATACAATCTTCAAAAGACCGTGTGTGTCACCAGAACCCTAAAGTTGTTTGAGTAGGTGTTTCCAGTAATTACTGTAGCACTAGTGTGTAGCAACTTCCACCGGAAAAGCTCTCACTCGATCACCAGCAGCCTAAAGTTGTTTGATTAGATGTTGGCCTAAGTTGGTCGAGATGGGAAAATTTGCTCCACATCAAAATTGGCCAGAATTCCCCTATAAGGGGGACTATTATTAAATGTGCATGCACATGCATGCACACACATACGTGGAGTGACATTTGGGTGCGCTACATCACCAGGAGCGTGCACAACGCGATGAGATCCAGACCTCATGGGTACCGTCCTGTCTAATACGTTTATCATTAAGTGCAGCCTTTGGGGACATTTGCTCTTGAATTAATTAGTCATGTCCTCACTACAGTAGCTATGAGGTCAGTATTTAAGTAAAGAAAACATCAGTTGTTCAATATGCACAGTGGTGTTCCTTCCTTGTGTTTGAGAGAAATTGCACTCACCGAAAGACATCGTCTTTTGTCTACGCAATTTCCCCCCATCGTTTATTGGCTATATCACTGCATTTCCAAGTACGCAATTGATCTTTCTGCGTAAGTTAATGAGACTTAATATTCCCACTTTGCGCAAAATGTCCTCCCCAAAGACCGAGGCACTTCAGGCAACATTATCTGACAACGGCAACGCGGAAGGCCCGAATTATCCGAGAATTCCCAGCACTGCTCTTATAGAAATGTCACTCACACTAAGGGACAAAAGAAATGGGGACAAATCAATATAGTCCTCCAGGTCCGCTAAATCAACTCTTTAGCTTTCACTGCGGTGGACCCAAGGTTTTTTCTCTCTCCTGGTTAAATAATTGAATTATATGAGCAGGAGGCTCAGGAAAGAGTATGGGCCAAGTGTGACTAATCTGCACTCTGTGACAGAGAGAGGGATTGAAAGGGCAGAAAAGCATCAGTGCAACAAAGAGCTCCCCACACCAGCTCCATGCAGCCAGCCAACATGTAATGATACACACAGCTGGATCAGGGCCAGAGAATGGCTTGAGTTACAATGGGCAGGATAAACAAGTCCAGTGGAGTTCAATGGCACGGACACAGTTAGCAAGACGACACAGTCGCTTTGTGTACAGTTCTTTTTGTTATGATGCAGAAATCATAAGTAACACACACACACACACACACACACACACACACACACACACACACAATGAAACAGTTTTCCTTTTTTGTATACATTCATGAAATATGCAACATATGCAAATATACCATGCCCCTGTATTGCCTAAATAACATGCAATCCGGTCATGTCCAGTAGCTAAAACCCCAGTGCTGACAATACAATGATAGGACACGGTTGGGCTTTTGTTAAAGGATCTATGTGTGATCTTGTCTTCCACTAGATGTCACACTAGGAGCACCAGCACCTCAGACTCAAAACATATGCTTTGTAGATCACACACACGCACGCACACACACACGCGCGCACGCATACACACATGCGTGCACACACGCACACCACTAGCGTATCCATGGGTGTGCCTAAAGAGGCAGCTGGCACACCCAGAAATCAAATGCAGAAACAATGCATTTTTGTTATAGCCTTACTAAAAGGTTTTGTACGAAACATAGGCTATTATGGTTATTGTAATAGCCCAATTATTCATTCTAAATGTATTTAATCAAAAACAACATCATCCATCAACAGTTAAAAAGTGTAGCTTACACTCAACTTTGTTCACTGCCCCTGCGAGCATCACACGGGGGTAGTAGTAGCTGGTGTCGTGCCCAATAGTGGATGTCTGATAAAAAGTGATTGCTATCCGCATCTACAGCTGCTTTTATCTGCTTTTGTCTGAAACACTCAAAACGTGCAAATATCCTACCTTTATGTCACTGTATTATTCCTGTTCTGTGCCCTAGATTATAATTGATCCATTTATTTTCACCAGTTAAAAATGTGGGAATATAACCATAAAATGCAGTTTTTCATATGGTGATCACTTTTTATTGGACAATCACCTGTCAATGCAACACCTTCAGCAGCTAATGCTGCTAATGCTAATAGTTTACCTAAATTAAAAATAAATCCCCATTTACTTGATCACATTGCTTGTTACAAGCTGTTCCGTGGTTGTCTCCTGTTCAACAGTCGACATGATATGATAAAATCCAGCAACAGAGCAACCATGCTCGCTGGTGTTTTAAAGGAAACTTACAGAGACTTGAGTCAAAATAAATAATTATTAATAATTTACGGATAAAATGTGCCATTTTGCCATTTGAAGATGTCAACTTGCAGTTAGGCTGTCAATAACACAGATAAACAAATAAATCTGCCAGCCTCTTCCTTAAAAAACTACCCAAAAAGTGAAGCTTACCTACTTCAACAAATCCACTAATGTTTTTTGATATTGTTATTGTTTTATTTAAAAAACCTCTTCATCACTAGCTCCTCATAAAAGCATGGTGTAAAATTAAGCCTGTAAGTCTTACATATGTAATTTTGGTATTGAACTGTAGGAAACACTTGTGAGATTTCAATTCAGATTAAATATTCCATGTGGGTGACATCTTTAAAAAATGAAGCTCAAATATAGCATAAATATATTTTTTTTTTCATTTTCGCCTGACATTATGTTACTTATCTAGATCAATACTTTATTGGAATTATGCATCTACAACCCCTTTACACTAGGACTACAATCCAACATCTGATGAGTATATTTGTCATGGAATAAGCCATTGTGAGTGAACATATCAACATATTTTGAAATATGTGTGGAAGTATAGATTCACATTTAAACCTTTAACTATACATATATGTGCTTATACTGTATATGTTATTATTTTAATAATGTTATGTACTAATTTACAGTCTGAGTCCAAAGGTTTTATAATTTCTCATTGAGAAGTTTCATTCAAGCGTCTTTGGTGTGAATGATGACGTATCTAGATATACTACTAATTGTATGAGCTGTGATTGGCCAAATTTGACATGTTAACCCTTAAAATATTCACTTGAAACCCGGTAAGAAAATAGGTGTGGTTTTATGGTCAATGTAGTCTTTCGCAGACTGTATGTATGGTTGTAAGATGCCAAGGTCCTCTCAAAGAACTACAGCTCCCAAAGTATCGCTGGTCTACATCGATGGCTGGTATTTAAAATTAACGATAAGACGTTCTTCAAAATCTTTTCTTGATGGAATATAATTATAAATAGATTTATTTATTTATTTAATCGGGTTGACTTTGAAAAAAGTTTGGGCACTGCTTGTTAGATTATATTTATATCCGAGAGTCTCGGCGATCCAGACGTGTATAATAATAGCAACCACACGTGTATTTAAAAAAAATAAGATTAACTCAAAGAGTTGTGGGGGTGTGTTACCGTCGGCGGTGATGCTAGGGCTGAAGAGGTTTTAACACAATATTAAGTGTTCCGCAACTCTTTCAACAGAAAGACTAGGCAAAGTGCCTAGTTGACTGAAATGCCTGAACATTTGGACCAATCACAATTCCCTCACTGGAATGGTTGCATGCAGCTTATGCTATAATAACAGCCATCAAGCTACAGTACATCTCCTGGCACCACTGAATCAAATATTTTATTCCTGTAATATAAGTGGAAGAGTTGAAGCAAATGTTTTGAAATTGCTACATTATTACTATCAATGCTGAGAATGGGTTTTAGCGGCTCTTAAATTGACCATTGTGTCTATGGTGGCATTTAGGTTGATCCAGGTAATGTTTTCCACTTAAAGTCATGTTGGGCCTAATTTTACAAGCAGCACTCAAATGTTTCATATATTATTTTGTGCCAATTACTATTGCAAATGCTCACTGGATCATTTATTTACTGGAACCAATACAAGGGATATTTTTCAGAACTTGAAATGAGTATGAGAAAAACAAATTCTGACATTTTCTTGAAGATGAACTTGTTTATATTTTGCTGGTACTATATTATATGTACAGGTATATATGTATACAATAGCACCCCAGCTTTATCAACATTTAACACATAATGTAATATAAAAATATTTAATAACAAAAAAAAGAAAAAAACTAAAGTAAAAAATAAATATATATTTATATATTATGATACAACTTATTTTACATGTACGGTATAACATATTTAGACCGTTGACCGATGGTCCAAAGCACCATGGCTGTGTGCCTTACTCTAATATACTGATATTCTCAATTTGCCGACACCTAGTTCTATTAAGAGAGAGGTTGGAGGCAGGTCAGAAACATTTTACGTCCTGCTGAGGTTGGGGCAGACAGACAAACACACATCAACCACTGTGTTTGGGAAGAGAGCAACATACACACATATGTACAACCAAGCAGAAACATAAAGTCCAAGACAAGCATAACAAATGGAGAAGTCAGGTCGGTGTCCTGGCTCACCTCTGCTCAGTGCGACCGCTTGGGGCCATCGCCCACTGAATTCATGCTCAGCCAACTTTGGATCGGTAGTCACGTCCATCTTTTAAACACCAGCATGCCAAACATGGCTATCAGATTTCCTTCAGCCGCTGTCTGTCAATGTCAGTGCAGATCAACAATGCAGAACCCTTCCTGCTTTCCTGCTCCCCTGCTGAACACCCAGCTCCCCCCCTCCCCCCCTCTCTCTCTCTCTCTCTCTCTCTCTCTTCCTCATACACACACACATACACCTGTATTGACAGAAACAAACAGACAGACACGCCTATAGCCACAGAAATACCATGCGGTGTGTACACACACATACAGTGTGATGCTGTAGGAGCACATGCGTTGCATTGGGCCGGTTGTGAATTCAGGCACAGCCTAGTGACTTTAGTGTATTTATTTGTGCACCAATCAACACCAGTATTGTATGGTGGTGGAATGTCATGAGACTGCTTGAGGCTGACAAAGCCTGGGCACTCTCTGGTAGGGTGTACATATGCTCTCTCTCTATCTCTCTCTCTCTCTCTCTCTCTCTCACACACACACACACATGCTCACACACAGCCAGCTTCTCTTGTCATGCATAAACTTTTGACAATGTGACAATATGCATGCATGTGCAACCCCCCTTTCCCTCCACACACACACACACAGACACAGAGCCAAGCACAGCTCACAGATAGGTATAGGCTACCGTATGAAAGTCATTATGACAAACACAGGAGGTAATGATTTTTGGATTCAATTTGAATCACACTGAACATACGCTAAAGTTATGTCAGGAGCCAGTGCAGGAGAGCTCCAGATCACACAGGCACCAGGGATGGGTCAGCCCTGCATGTGTTATTCTGTAATAATACGTATGCTGCTCTTATATCGCAGGGAGAGAAGCTAAATCAGATGAGCCTTTCAGCAGGCAGCACTGTCAGCCTAACCACCGCAGACATGACAAACAGACATTTCTGCAGCCATTTACTGGGAGACAGATGACACGGTTATTTATATATATTTTTTCTACTGCGGGAGAGATGGTTTTCTAAGGAGTCGCTTATATTCTCGTTACAAACTTTATTTTCCATGGAGGAAAGAATACAAAAACCTAAATACAAAGCATCTCTCACTTGTTTCATGTGAAAATGTAATTAAATCGCTTTGACCTTGACGGTTCAGCCTTGCCAGCTTTTTTTGACTGTGGAATGTGACCAAAATGTAATTAAAAGATAGCCCACACAGTTCATTTTAATGTTTCATCCATACCTTATATTCACAATCACAAATGTTGTATGCTTATTGAATAGCAGCATGTTGGTTGAAAACATTCAACACCATCAGGACATATTTGTGCAGTGGCTCCCTTCATAATTCATTTGTAATAATAATTTAATTGTAGATGGGCCATGTACTCATATTATATGTCCATATAATATCCATATAGTCAATGTATCAGTGCCATCTCCTATTCACCTGGCAAAATCACAATATATACAAAGCTACAAAGAAAGGGTTTATACACTGGAATACTAAACAAACTAACAAATACATTTTCAACACCATTTTTTTAATGTGACTGCTCTGTGATTAGGAACATTCTCACTGTCTTAAGCTATTTAATTAGGATGAGATACTACACAGCTATTGATTTGTCATCAGATCAGTCATCAAATTCAGAATTCAGAGTTGGAGACTTGGACGTGAAGTTTGTTTGCTATCATTTTTAATTTAATTTAATTCAGGGGAAATTCCCTCACGGTCGCTGCCCATTCTGTGGCTCGGAGGATCAGGTGCTCCTTTCTACACAGCCCTGGCTCTGTGCATGGGCACACAAATCAAGTGGTGCAAACTACACCACACAACAGCCTTGGCTATGCTTGTCCAAGAAGAAGGGGGTTGGGGGGTGTGGGGGGTGGAGCTTCTGATAATTTTTCTTATTTTAAAATGTTTACACTCATAAACAAAACATGGCACTTCGGCATTTTAGGGCTTTGCATCAATCGCATGCACACTGCACAGGGAAATGCGTCGATAAAATAACGTGGCGCTTAAGTGCATCTTAAGATCATCGTACTAGTGCTTCAGGAAACGGGGCCCAGTGCTAAGGTATAATATTTAATAATATAATAGTAGAATAATAATATAATAGGCTTTACTTATATCACAATTAAACTATACAATGCAAATTCCAGCACATTGATCAGTCAGCTGGATTTTGTTTTATTGTGTATTATCCCAAAATGTCACAGAAGGGTCAATCAATTTTTTATTTTTTCATGGACTACAATACTGCTTATACTGTGTGTGTGACGAATCCTTTTTTGAGAATGATAACAGATATTTTTAAAGACTGCTACTGTACATTAATGAATATTTCCCTCTGGCACATTGTCATACATGCAATGGCAATGCTGCAATAGATGGGTCAAGATACAGTACAGCAGATGAAGATAATGAACACTTTATGCTTGTCCCTGCAATGTTACTGCTTTCATTCAAAACACTGAAATTTTCATTAAAATGTTACTGGTCTTTGGGACTGGAAATTTGGCTGGACTAAGTAGCCTCAATTACATTAGTTTGAAACAAATGACAGGTAATGTTATATCATTCAAAATAAATTGCCCCATACACAATGGGGCAAACCTAAATAAATCTACAAAAAGATAGCTACAAAAATATAAATCGGAATTACATCTGATAAACAAAATCCCAAAGAAATATCAACAATATACACCATCACAAACGTCTGTCCCACGGCCACATGACTCCATGTAATCTACCAAAGCCTTCTGAAATGCTCTCAGGGTCTCTTATGTTATAACATAATCACTCAACCTATATTCCAGAATTACTGTACTCCTCCTGGTTCTGTCAAAGGAGTTGATGCTTATTCTGTGGGTGAAAGCATAAAGTGTACCACTTACTTTTAAATTGGTCAATGTAGCCCATCGTGTATATTGTAATAACTTGATACTTTACAGGTGATTAATGTTTAAGATTTAATTTGTTTGTTTCAACTGGTATAAATGTACTATCTCACCTGATTTTTGAGTGAGACGTGTCCCCCCCAATATTGGAAACAGTTGAATTTGTCCCACCAAAAATGTATCCGGCAAGGGAGAAATAAATGTAAAAATATAAAACTTTTATTTTGAAAACGCGACTGATTTACTGGCAAAATGCGGAAGTCTCGCTCTGAAACAGACAGGTTATTTTTGCCTCATCTTAATGTCCGATTGGTAGAACGACGTACATTTTCACCAAACATTAAACTGTCTGTCAGTAGCCTAATCACTGAACTTTGAATAAGGTGCCATATGTAGCCCAATTGTTTCATGTAAAAGGCTTGTGTGATGTCTCTTCCATGATGCCAGCCTGCATGGGTTGGCTTGAACCGCTCTTGCCCTGAGGCTAAATCTAATCTAGGCTATTTAGGCAATATTCACATAATGTGCTGATAATTTTCTGTTTCAAAATCTTTTATAACTCATTTGAGATTTGTCCGGCTGTGCGACTTTCACATTCATTCTTCTGCTGCAGAATGCAGGAAATTAAGTGTTTAACCCTAAAAATGTCCCCTCAAATTGTGTTTGTTTGGGTGGGTGCTTTTCAACGGTATGTACTGCATTTAAGTTAAGCTTCAGACGCGAAGTAGGCTACACCGGTGAAAAGAAAATACAACTTTTGCAGTGATTACAAAAACCTTTGTTTTGACCAACTCTGCCGCCTGGAAGAGATTTAACATGAAAATGTCCATATAATAGTTTTGTACCTTATTCCATATTTCTGTCCCCACCAGTTAGTCTCTGTTATGGTTCATGTGAGTGCAACAACCCACCCCTCCTGTGACCCATGGTCTGTCAGTATTCAGGGCCAGTGTGCAACGCAGACTTTCAAAATCGAGATTAAAAAAACATAGATATATATATACAATTCAAGATTGTTTTGTACATTGTATGATAGTATTGCAATAATAGTTACAAAAAACTTGAAATCTGAAAATTGACAGATTGAAGCAAAATCATTATTTTGGATTGTGGTTAGCACCTTAATTAAATGTTGAGTTCAAATATAAGCAATCTTTAGCATCGCTTATTCCATAGCAAATTAGGTTGCAAATTGCAAGGAAATCAATCCAAAGACAATCCTGAAGTCTTCATCTTCAGGCAGAACACAGAGCCCATGTCCTGTTCCCCTCAGACTCACCAAGTGCCCCCTTGGCTGCAGTGTTTCATTCATTATTTGACTGTGCTGAGCAGAGTTCTTGTGCACACAATGATCCAGAATGACAGAGAACAGAAGCTTTGAAACCCCAAAGTCAAGGGCTTATGTTTGAAGTCCTGGTGTTGGCCTATAACAGCATCCTTGTAAGCATCCTTGAACATGTTGCCTAATGCGTACAGCATTACATTCATTATAAGTCTCTTTGGATAAAAGCATCTGCTTTACCCAATTGTACAAGAAATGTGTCAGACAATTCCTCATTTAAACCAGGATGGTGGGTATCCAAACACTACAGTTGTTTAATCCAATCTCCTGAATGTGTGTATGTACTGTACTGCATACAGCATGGCTCTCAAGGGGCATAATTATGCTGCTCTTGTTTAGCCATGTGGTAATCTTAATTGTTAGTACTAATTGTGTGTTTATGTTACGTAGGTCTATCCTGAACCTTGCATTGTAATTCACTAGACTCTGCACTCTATGTCATGTGTCGAGCGCTCCAAAATGTCTCTGTATGTCTGCCTACCTCTTACTTCTCTCAATGGAAAATGCCAGCTGCAGAATTGCCAGCTGTTGTAGCTTTGGTCTTTTTTTTTAAGCAGCCCGAGATAAGCCAAACCATAGAAATGAGAGAACGGTGTCTTTTTGTCAGAGTAGATACTTAGAAGTCATTCTGCTCTCATAGGTTCCATGAAAACCCAAACACTCGTATCTAAAGTTGAAATTGGCAGTTGAGACTAAAGGGGCCATCAGTGTGACATCCACCCACATTCCATCTCCCATCGGGCAGGAAGACCTCTCTGTTTCAGTCGAACAGCTTTCATCAAACACACATTTCATCATCACCGGGAACGACAGGCCAATATGGCAACACTGCTCTCACTGACCTATAACAATACCCTCCGAAAAACATGTGACAGTGCTTTATAGGGGAGCTGTCTTTCCTTTACGCCAAACTTTCTACATGGAGTGTAAGATGAGGTTCCAGCCCTCTCTTGACAAAGTCCATAGGTACAGACTAGAAAGATAAATAATTGAAAATAGTCTGCCTCTATTTTCCTAGCACCTGGCACGCCTGCCTCCATCTCCATTAAATGACTCTCCAGATTTGCTCCATTTATCCCCACTGGCCATTCTGGGTTGAAGGTATTCTGCCTGAGCCTTCGGCATTTACGGGAAAAATAACAGAATGTTGTTTTACACTTAATTGCGACAGCCAGCAGGTAATGGTATCTTTATGTGACACGACTGCAAAACAAACTCTGACGTTGCCCTCTTTTGAAGGACATCTGTATCTCCCATTACCGTACAGTACGGCACGTAGCAGAGCCTCGCGATTGGGTGGGAGCACACAGCCAGCTTTGCCACCTTGGAAAAAAGAAGACAAACAAAATATATTGCTAGCGCTGACGGGGGGGAAGGTAGGTGCAGGGAGAAGCATGTGTAGTTAATGGTATGTCACACACGTGTAGGAGAGGTCAGCCCAAACAAGTGCATAGGGAAGCTCGCAGCACCGTATACAACAGACTCCCCACAACAAAGCCTGTAATGGGGGTGTATGTCATCACTTTGGAGTGTGTGGAATAAATTCACTGGTGGCCAGAGTGCCCAAAGCCAGGGCCAGGCAGAAATAAAGAAACGATGAACCTCAGTGAAACCATAAATAAAATCTGCTGGCTGGTTGGTTTTTCTTCTGCTTTCATCAACTACTGTGTTATGCACATCTTGCCTTTGAAAATGAGGAAGCGCAAAGCAAAAGGACGTACAAGGCAGAGTGCAGGTCCAACGTATTCTCTCCTATACTACATCATTAACTGTGAGAACAAAAGACGAGGAAGGAACGGGTTATCTCCACAGTAAACAGCCAGCAGAACTTACAAAGGGGCTGAATCAAAAGGTTTAGCACAAGGCGTGTTTCTCTGTGTAACAATGTCAATTGTAAGCTAGGGCAGCCTCATTCTGATATTGACTTGGTCACTGTTGTCATTCACAGAAAGCAGTACCCATTACTGATGGAGAAAAGGAGGCACACAGCAATACGAGTCTACACAAACCGGTGACCTTACTATTCATTTGGACTCAGGGATTTGAATCCTCCTAAATGTGTTGTTCACAAACTAATGTACTAGTTACACGTAAACAAACTAAAAACATCTTTGCAATACTTGCAACCCTCTATTTTTTTAACCACTGCTCTGAATAATTGAACCGACCATGTCATGTATAAAGTGCTGAAGTCTTCATTTGACTTCTTATGCATTTTAAAAAGGACAGCCCATCTGCAGGATTTCACTTTTTAGCAACTTTCCTTCCTAAGAGACGGGCAGAATGCGTCGAGGGACAATGGAGGCTATGGTGGAGCAGAGCAGCTCTCCGTCTCAGCGAGAGGGATGAAACGTTATCCCGCACAAGAGACATGAAGACTCAAGTCTGAAGGAGGATTTGAAGCCAGACACACCACTTACAAAAGGAACTTCAGATAAGACAGCCCTCCCTTCCCCAAACAACTCACTTTCTGCTGTTGTAAATGAATGCACCCTCACATGATGTCAGCAGGAGATTCTTCATAATTGCTTACTGAGAAGGTCAAGGAATGGCAGAAAGACAAAAAAAAGAAGACAAAAAGGTTTTTGGTAATGTGATCATTTCTTTATACCACCAAATGTCTACACTTGGATTTTTAAACAGCAGCTAGAATTTAGATAATTATATAAAGTGTGAAGCCACTAATGCTATTATGTATGTACAGTGTATACGCTATAAGGTTTTAAGACATTGTGTAACGGCTAATACTGTACAGTACACTTTACACACTACATGGGTAATCATATTATGGCCTTTATGAACATGATTCAGCTCAATAACATGATTCTCTACCTGCCAGGAATCAATAATGCACAATGCAAGTGCATGACATGTATAGAACTCTAAATGGACCAAAGTCGACACGTATAATTACCCGTTGCACGCCTGGAGACGGGTATCTGGGCCACGATCTCCGGCTTGGTAGCTCTCTCGCTTCTCCTCCCAGTGGAGGAGAACCTGTCTTTGTACAGTGACTGCAGGCCATCTGGCCTGGTTGTCCCGTCCAGAGGCCCAGTGCTGCATGTTGTTCAACACGCATGTCTTACAGTAATACTGTAGCACAAAAACCCCTGCAGGACAAACCCTGCTACTGCGTGCAGACAAATAAAATGTGATCTTAGAAAACAATCGATCTGCTATAGGGTCACCGTCTTAAGTAAAGGTAAGCAAACTTGACTAGAAATTAGACTGATAACTGTAAAGCATAGTTATAATTGTATATCACCTTATTTTTCCTTCATATATTATCAGCATGTAAAGATACATGTGAGTATTAAAGCCCTGATGCCCTCCCATTCTCAGTTGGATATACCCAGACCTTGCAGTAAACATACCTCACTTGTAACATATATGTCTTAATACAATAAATAAACACAGTTTTACCATACACCTATCATTGCAGCTAGGACCTGGACAATATGACTGGAGCACAGTTGTCTAGAGGAACTAGACCAGGCATGCAGCACAAGGCACATGCACAACATTGTCTGAGACAAGCCCACACTGATGAGGTCTGGGCAGGCTTCCTTCTCCAACATCCTGCAGGGAGCTACCTTACCACCCAGGGGATTCAAATACAGAGAAACATCCCACACAAGGAAGCAGAGAGTGAACCTCCTACCAACTGGTGTAGAAACCACAGGTTGAATGGGCTCTGACATAGTTAGCATGTTGGAACTAATAATAAGTGTCATCATCATATGAGATGAAATGTAATGCAATATCTGAATCAAGGACAGCCCCACATCACACTATTATGATACTTGAAATACGTAGTAACGTTAACTAGTGTGAATTCTGTGGATTTCTACTAAATGCATAATTTTTTCATTCACAGTAAAACAAGTTTGGCATTTAAACTGGTTGAATTTCCCCCTGTGTTGTGTGTTAATTTCCACATTTATGAATTTAGCTTATTACAGATTTGACACTTGGGAAGACAGCTGTGCAAGTACTTGATTCATTCCTAATGCACTCGTTATGATTGCATTTGACAGAAGCAACATAATGACAATTCATTAATGTGTTTTTGTAATGCGTCGGGGCTATGAATGTGATGCAATCTCTGTCATGATATAGGCCATTGCTGGTGAGTGCTTTTCAAACTGAAAACGACAAAACCAAGGATGTACGGAAGCCCTAGAGGGCTATTCATTTATATTTTATTTTGAATCTGATTTCTAGTGATAGCGAGATAATTAATTTGTTATCACAGGAAACCGATGCATTGTTTTCTTGTGATATTAACATATTTTCCAAGGCTGATGAGCATTGTGGTTAAATTCTATTTATGGTACTACTGTACTTTGACATTACATGATCGAATCTCATGTACAGTAAGGCCAATATTAGTGTGTCCACAATGTTTTGTCATAACGGCAAAACAATCCTATTACTGTAATTTGTCATCAGATGACAAATGGCTTTGCCAGAATGTTTTGATGTGATACCTGGTTTCAAAGCTTAAAGGGAGGGATCATTATTCTCTAGAACGCTTGCTAACTTTGAGGTCAAATCAAAACAATATCCCAACATCGACACATTGAAATGCATTATGAAGCAAATCGTAGTACGGCTTTGTTGTTGTGAGCGGTGTTAGCCCCTTTGTTTATATCCCTTATGTAGTCAGGGCGGTCAGATTATTTTTTCAATATGCACCGAGAACGATAAAATAGCAAAATGTGAGGAGATATTTGGTGAATTTGACAAAAAGTATATCATCTATCAATTAGCTTGCAATAGCTGACTACACCTTTAATTGGTTTCCAGTCGAATGATTGCAGTGTGTTGTAAATACTTATTCGTATTGTCTAGGCTACTTGACTAGCACAGCTGACAGAAATTTAATCAAATTTCCAGTTTTGCAGTGTTATCTAATTACTACATTCAGGCTTATACTAATGAGTAGAGTATTTATTACATCACAGCCTAATTATTCATTCATTATTAGAATCAATAATAATAACATATTTTAGAAAAGAAAATGTTTGCCTTTTACCACAAAACATTTATTTGACTGCAGAACTGTTCTTTTGATTGTTTTGGCAGCAATATAATAAAAAAGTATGTAAAAAAGTAGAAGCCACAATTTAAATGTTTAAACGGTGGTCAAAATTACATTTAAAAGCATATTTGTCATCAATGATGACACCAAGATAATGCATTTTGAACTGTAAGGCCTTTAACAGAGTGCAGGCAGCTTCTTAATGTTTGTGGCAAGTTTTTACTCTTTGGATATGTTCAAGCTGAGACTCTAGTTGCTTGGGTTGACACAGCAATATCAGTGTCATCGGAATACTGTATATATGCAGAGACACATTCTGTATGTCTAGGCCTAGATCACTGACACAGATGGAGAATAGTGTTAGCCCCAGAACAAAACCCTGAGGCACACTTTTGTTAACATCTAGTAGTCATAAGACCAAATGTCAAATTGTACACCCTGTTTGCATTCTGAGAAGTAACTTAAAAACCAACCCACATAATGGTCAGACAGGACAATGCTTAGCAGTCTCTGTTGTGAAATGTCTTAGAAAGGTTAACACTATAGCAGCAGTGTTTCTTAGAGTAAGGCTTCAGTTATATTGTCCCGCTATGGTGCTGCAGTTGCTGTTCTGTGCCGTTTCCTGAGGCAGACTGGTGGACAGAAAGTCATTTCTGCAGATACATTCCTCAAGCTGTCAATTCTTTCAAAACACTAGCTAAAAACAGCTCATTTGTAATTGTTTCTGTACTTGTTTAATCCTGAGGGCTCATCCCTATAGTGGGAGGACATGGCTTCCAAATAAATGTACATTATGTGTTATGTAAAATAAGGATAACATGTGAGTGACTGGGACAGCAATACAATCAGCAGTGGGCCTTGATATATAAAGGGGAAATTGTCGAGGTGAGCGCAGGCACAAGTGAGGAGGCCGAGACGACATCTTAAGGATCAAACACAAGTGAGCAGGAGCTTGAGGGGTTTAATAATGTCTTTCGATGCAAGCATTGCAGTAGACACCCACACCAACATACTATATACAGCCACGACTGACTGTATTGGTGATTGTAATGACGTCAGGTGTGGCAAGGGGTGTTAGTGGACAGACAGGCGCAGAAGGTGCAAATAGAAATATGCCCATCATAAGCAACGGTGGGAGTGAGAGTCACACGAAGGTCACATAGCAGAACAATGAGTCAGATGGCAAATACAATGTTTGCTGAAACAGATCAGCATCTCAACATTGTCTGGCACAGGTCCAGATCTGGCACAATACACAAGGTGGCCGCTCATTTGTGAAATGTATGTACAGATGCAGTTCGTACAGCATGTTGTACCATGTTGTTTCAAAACAAACCGGCCTCCCATATAAGATATATGCACTGTACTCAACATGTTTACAGCCACACAATATTAATCATACCGTACAAGTGGCTTCTGTAAAATGTGAACATTACGAGTGGATTATAAATGATAAGATGTGTTCGTATTCAGGCAAAAACTTGTGTTGTCAATGACATTGTCTGTGTGAACCCAGAGAAGATATCTGACCTGGAGGACAATGTATTAAATAGATTATTTACTGTTAAATGAAATACAATGAAATACAATTTAGTGATACAATTGAAACATCATGAACATCATGTTGTTGTAAGAGTTTGCATAATGAAATCATGCAAATGACTGTCAGCAGCACTCAGTTCAAAGGTAATGCATATGTCATTGATGAGTGAAGAACATGACCTTTACACTACTGAAATCCATTACTGTTTAAAGGCATCATATGTGAACTTGTGGTTTCACAAATGCATTTCCCATAACTATATCTTCTGGGAAGGTAGGCTACAGAAGTAATCGTGTGAGGACATTCTTTTAACAGCCTCTACCCTTCTCACATGCCTCTTGTCATTCCATCAAGCAGGAACATCCAGCCTTATATCTCAATCTCAAGTATGTTTTGCAGCAGTGCATGGAACAGTTGTTTCAAGGGCTCTTGACTGCTAAGGAACTGTTCCTGTCAATAAGACTCTTATTATTGACTTATTATTCACTTATTACTTGTAACAATAGAGTCCATTGAATGTACAAACACTTTCAAGAAATATAGAGAAGCAGAGAAGCAAAATAAAGAACTTCCAACAACAACAGTTGTGTGAGGATTTTCTATCTGCATTTGCTTTATACAATATATGTGATCGTTTAGCACACTAGCTACACAGCAGTGGAGTTTTTGACTTTGCTGTGAGATGAGCAAACTTCTTGGATGCTTTAATAGAATGTACGTGTATATATGTAAATAGCACCGTATTGTGCATGTGGTTTGAAACTTCTTTTTGTAGGTCATGGCTCTATGAGTTTGAGAACCATGGTCTGATATAAATGCATCTACAATGTTTTAAACATGAACACCAAAGCGAAAACAGGTGTACAACAGGTTGTGGTTAGGGCTCATTTACTGATCTTGTACCTTTGTGGGCCTCAGTTCTTTCCCTCCAGTCTGAGCACATTTATAACCCAGAGTGCATTTACTGAAAAGAACAGTCTTTAGGGAAATGCTATGGGATATGGAAATTAATGTTAGATGGCAAGTTGAAAACTGACTTGACAAATTACCATCTCCCCTATGTTTTCCTGTAAAAGTTAAGCCTTTATGTTATTTTAATGAACCCTAAAAAAACGCGCAGAGGCCATAGTTAAGTGTCGACCCTTGAGCTGCTTACAAATACAAGTCTCCCTAAGAAGCATCATTAGTGAAAATCAGTCAATACAACTAGAAAGTAGTTCATAAAATAGTCTCATACATTGAGGAACCAGGCCATGTGAATTAAATCTAAGTTTGACCAGTGAACCTTAAAATATCTACTATTTATATGGTCCTGAATGCGTTTCGCTCTGATGGCAACTTGTTGGAGTAATTTAGAGGGTGTTTATACTCTCAGAGTTGAATGCTGAGAAGATAACATTTTTAAGAAGATAAAATGGAACAATGTGTTAGGGTTTGAACATAAATGCTGGTCAGACATTTAAAGTCTCTTGTGTGCTGTGTTATTACACTAAAACAACACCATTAACTCCAAAGAGGGAAACTGCATTCATGAAGAACTCTGGCTTCCTACAAATTCTTAGTTTGAAGAAACAGAGCATATGCTGCCCTATTCAAAAAAGGTTACTAATGACTCAGACTAGAAGAGAAAAACCTAAATGCCGAACAGCCAACACATTTGAGAGCATGGCGTATAAATGCATTGACGTATAGTGTGGTATCAGACTCACTGCGGCTGATTACATAGCTTAATGGTCTTGGCTTCACCTCTTGTTGTACAAGCTCAAATGGTCCCTGCGGTCTGATAAATCATCCGCATATCGAGTCAGATTGCTCCAATGAACTCCTTTCATTCCCAGGTTGCTAAGTAGAGGAGTAGACCAAACACAAGTCCAATAAAAATAGCCTTCTAAATCCTGTAGGTCAATTTTAATAACTCCC
>JAODTR010000019.1:1372530-1403032 GCA_025399935.1 Amblyopsis rosae
ATAGTCCCCTCACTCGCGAACAAGACCCCGAGGTACTTAAACTCCTTCACTTGGGGTAAGGACTCACTCCCCACCTGAAGTAGGCACTCCATCGGCTTACTTGGCCAATGGATTGCTATTGATAGTATTTTTCTCCAAAGTAGTAACTGCTTCTTTGACATTTTGGTTTTACTCACTACCTGGTTAAACTGTCTCTCCTGAGACATGTTTGTGGCTTGTAATAACTCACAATATGGACATAGGATAGTGGAAACCATTTCTTCGATATTCTTGAATAACAACACATTGATTTAGCACACAAATCTTCACAGGGTACTCCTCTTCATTTAAAGTCAAAATATATAACGAGTTGTACACAACTAGCAGTACCCACTCTCATTCTACCTGGCCGGTGTACTAACCACCGGTCTGCAGCCATCCACACTACCAACGCCCCACAGCTTCACACTGGACTTCCACCATTCATCATTCACTTTATGCACCTGTTTATGACTATGAGAGGGTACACAGTAAATTTGACATTTGGTTGGTGTCGGTTATTGTTTGTCACTACAAGAGCTAGTAATATTCAATGTCAAGCACTCCCTCCTGCATCGCTGTTTCATGTCTGTTTGTTTGTGCTCTTGTGCGATTCGTTGGGTCTACACATACTCACTGCCCAACTGCATCGCAGTCAACTTCAAGGAACAAACTTTCTTGCTGTTTTTGGCAGGACACATACAGTAAAGGGTTTAATCCCTTTCTGTTTCACATAACAATGCAATGACATTCTATGAAATGTAACTCTGGGCAAGGACCTCACCACCACTGATGTGGAGCAGTAGCGAGGTTTAACCTTCCTTTCCTACCTTCTGGGGACCCTCTTTTATGAGAAAACTCAGGCAGCCTTTGAGGAATCAGGCTGGCAGAGGAGGCATGATGCATTTCCAGAATGGCCAAAGGGAAAGAAGGCAGAAAAATGTGCAGTCTCACTCTATGCTTAAATCTTACAGAATCAAGACCAATTTTAATGATATGTAATTAAGGCCTAAACAAATTTTCCCCGACGGATACGATTAATGGGGGACTTATTATGGGCTATGGCACCCAAGGGGGTAATGCATTCATACTAATCTCATGGCTGTCAGCCGTGGGGCTTCACTACTATTGAAATGCCTTCATTTAAGGGCAAGACAAGACAGGTGGTTGGAGACTCTAGGGAGTTAAAATTAAAGGTACAATAGATTAGCAGTGTTGTTTCTTACGAAATCACAAAATAGCAACCAGGATCCCAAAAGCAATGTGCTGCCGCCATTTATATTTATTGTTTAATTAGAACTTTACCATCACAAGCAAAGCCAAGCTTTATTATATTATTGAGACAAACACACAGACAGATGCATTGAGGGATTCACATCAACCTAGGTTGGGTGATTTAGGAGTGTTACATTTCATATAATGATTATGTATCACCAGTGTATGACAAATCACCACTTTTGGTATTGTGGTTGCATTAATTGCTTGCACGCAACCAGCTCCATTACCCCGGCAAGGCAGAGTTAAAAGCGTACAAATAAAAAGTGCCTCTCAAATCCTTCAGTCTGCAGACAACGTGGAGACAGTGGCATTGACAAAAAAGTTAATGTTAGAAGTGGGCACATGATGGCTACATCCTTACCTGGAAGCTTCTAGAAGCCCTGAAACACTCTTTAAACAAAGTAGATCCAAGAAGTCATAAACTCTGTTTGGATTTGAAATCAATGTCCCAAAGGTTTAATATTCGTAATATTGGCAGTATGTAGACTACTTATGGGCCGGCATCATATGGCATCACCATTTTCCCCAATTTATATCAGTTTTTTATTTCAGTCATCAGTTGAACAACATCTTACATTTTAGTGATATTATTATGTTATTTTCAAGCCATCTAAAATCCATTCTTTTGCACCACGCTGCTCATTGAGAGAGCTCATCAAGTGTTGGTTCACTGCTGTAGCCGTAACAGAATAAAATAGATGCTAATAACATAAAACGGTTGAGTTTAATAACCTTTGAATAAACTTGCAATAAATCGCTAAGCCGGCATGAAGTAATTAGTAACTTTACAGCCCAATGGCCTGGGACTGGCTGGTAGACATACTGTACATGTTCACATCGTAAAATACACTTGGAAAATGGAAACGGAAGGCCTTGCTATGTCAAACAACATGGATGGTAATGACGAGTGACAGGCTATTTGGTGCCATGCCAGTGACTGTGAGCAAATTCCAGCGAAATCCCAACTAATTTCACCCTTGCCCTACTTTAAATAACCTAATGGAACTACGGTCTGTTGACTGAATCAGATTCTGTAAAGATTGGCTCAGACAAGCTGTCTGGAGATAAGAACAATATGTTGATATACTGTATAGGAAGCTTCTTAATTTTACAAATGTAAATGTTTTTTTATTAATTTTTTTAATACTTCATGACAGCGTTTATTCGGTTTAAACAATAGCACTGAAGGCACATTATATTAGCATTACTGGAATAAATATTTATTTTACTGTAACCTTTGGTTCCCCTGCTGTAGCAATAAAGGTGGTTCAATAGAACAATAGATCAACATAATAAATATTTTACCACTTAAATAATGTTGCATGTAACCAGAGCAATTAACCTTATATGGTTCTCCATGAATGTTTCCTCCTGTTCAATTATGAGCTCATTTGCAAAACTCCCCCATACTTCCCCTTGTTGTTTGCCTTATTGTCAGAAATGGTCTGTTTCTAACACTGAGAACCTCCCTTCCCATTATCAAATAAATAGCTCCATAGTTCCATATGAGGGTTGCAGAGTGGATGCACATGGATCAGCTCCCTCCTCTGCATCAAGCTAATGGGCTAAATTACTTTCAGATTGAATGGTAAGTAAAAAAAGCATCCGTTCGAGAATGAGAGGAAACTGCAGCGATTAGATGACGCTTTTGACGTGAGCGTCAGTGGGATTGTAATGCAGTATACAGCTGTATCAGATACTGTACTACTAAAGTCACCAGAGACATTCAGTTGTAGAGTTGTTCATAAAATGTCTATTTACCATATGGGGGTGGTGACCTTAACCCCTTCCCCAAACCCAGAAGGACCTGTTGGCAGACCTGAGGTGGAAATACTGTATGCCAGACATGCACCATTGTCCTTGCAATCTGATGCTGTAGCTGTCAGGCTGATGTTAATCGCAAATGTAAATATATCTCAATACAAAAATGCGAATCTGCAAACTGGAGCAACTTATGTTTACTGTACTGTGGTATGACATACAAGTAGAGAGCAGAGAGTATGTTCATCTTTGTAGACATGCTAATTGTATACCAATGTAAATCTATCATGAATGAAAATACTTTTCCACTATGCAAACAATGGATTTCTTATCAGTGTGTGCGGACTTAAAGCATGCTACAGAGTTACACATTGACTTGATTTAACTTAATGCTTAATGAAGATAGCAAGCAGATGCAACAATATGTTGGCGGGTGGTGTGTTTTGTGAATGTTTACAGGAGTGGGTAGAAGAGAGGAAATCACAGAGGCATGTTAAAGAGAATGTAAGAGAGAGCTCAGAGGTACTATGTTTAACACAGTGAGCCTTCCACCGTATAACTGGATCACCAAGGCATCATCTTAAAATAAATAATCAATTGGACTCTAAAAACCACATTATTGAGACATGTTAATCAACATATGTTTTCAGTTTAATGATTTCATTAAAACATTGCATTCTTGGACCTGGGGAAAATAGGCAATGGCCTTGAAAAATTGACATCCTTTCATGGTTAAACCACAATCCTCAAACAGATTTGTCTTTAGGGTGTAGGGACATGCTGGCTTTTCATTGTTGCTAATGTGTTTTCCACTGCCTTTGTGACAGATCCAGCATCTGTGTCAAATTACATCCACAATAGTGAATCAGTAGCGGCCATGTTTTATTTTAGAGGGTTTCATGCTAAAGAACTTTGCATATTCCCCTGAAGCCTGTTGTGTAAACCCTGTATGCTGATGCAGAGCCAATCAGAAAACACCCAATAACATTCAGTGACAGTAATCAGAGGGATATGTTGCAATCACTGAAACACCGCAAGAGTCCTGCTCTCCAGAAACAGCCAGAGGTCTAGCTATCGCACAGCACGGGGTACATCCTCTGCCATCAAAATGAATGCTGTTTTGGACTTACTTATTAATAAACATGGCCAATTAGGTTGCAGAAAAAACTATTTGCATTGAATCAAGTTGCCCTCATCTGTAAAGAAATAATGCAATTGTTGTTTTGATGTGGCTTAACGTAATTACTTTGTAATCATGTTTATTTCTATGAGAACAACACCAATATTAAACAGCGTACATGTACAAAAACACACGATATTTGAAAAACAATACTGATATATACACCTGAGCCTCTCAATGAACCAATATTTGATTCATAAAAACTAATTTAGGAAATGCATAATAGCAGTATGAGCATGGTTGAAGGCATTCATTTCAGTGGTTTTAGGAATACAGTATACCAAACAAATAAACATACAGTGTTAAGCTATAGTCTAATAACAGATATGAAACTTTTAAATATTGTAAAGCTTACTGTAAAGAGTATTTTAAAGGATGTCCAAATGTTTTAATCCAATTATTAATTACAATAACATAAACAGTTTATTGTTCAGAATATAGGCTAATAAATAATACAAATGCATATATTGCCCTACTGTGTTTATATATAATGCAATTATATATAAACAATCTTGTAACATAAACACTGCTACATAATGCATAGCACAGCTAACACTCAGATCATCACACCTTTGTTTACAATGCAATCATAATAATATTTTGTTGAGAGGGGGAAGACAAAGCAAATATTAGTTTGTCCTCAAGCTGGAACTTTAAACACCATTATAATTGTTTGCAATAAGTGTCCCAAAAAAGGATTATAGCAATAAACAGATGGCATAAACAGCAGGACTTTGTTAACTGTCTGTCTTTCTATTCAGAGAGACAGGCTCATCTGTTTCTCACCAAATCCATTTTGAGTGGCAACAAGAAGCAAGTTAAGTATTTTTTCTCTTCCTGACCCATGACACCAGGATAAGGAAAGGGAAATCTCTGGGTCCAACTCTGGTACAGTGTTCTGTCAGCTTACTGCCTGGCTGACGATTCCCCCGCTTGTCAACTGAGAATCTGCTGGCTGATGATTTTGCTTCCTATCCAGAGGAAAAGAGGAATCAAAGGTTATTTTTTGCTTTGTCTGGTGACCTGCTAACCCCACGCAGAAGAAACAGTGTAGACATAACCTCTTGTCTGGGGTCTTGCCACATTGTTCTGTGTGAACAGCTTCATTTTTTAAACAACAGTATTTTGGTTGAATTGAGGCTTGCTGTTCTCAAGCTGTCATTAAATGTGGGATACGTACTGTACGGTATGTACCATACAAATATACACTGACGTGGCTTTCACGCTTGCACAAAGGAGTGATTTCTTCTCTCTCTCTCCATATGTTCTTAGTTAAAATATGTCACTTGAATCTTTATTGAAAGTCTGGAAGTAGCTTCAGTTAAACATTCAGAGGTTGGAAGTTAAGTCTGATACATAATTTCCTTAAGATGATGTTGATTATACAGCTGCCATTTTAATGTAAAATAAAAAGCTTAAATAAAAGGAAATTAAGCAAATCACTGATGTAGAATGTTTAAGCAATGTGTGAAATCTAGTTTGAAGTAACAAATAAGAAAATGCTTGCAAACCATTTTTTTGTGAATAATTCTCAGACGATTTTCGCTACAATATATGTCTCATTCCGGTAATAAAGGCAGGGTCAGTCATTCTTGATAACTTCGAGCTCAAATCAAAACAGTATTGCTCTGTGGTCCTCCGCAGAGCTGCATCACAGGTCAAAATGCATTGTGAAGAAAAGCGTAGTGCTACGGCTTTGTTGCTATGAGCAGTGTTCGCCAATTTACAGAGCCAGGGCTCTATAAATTACAGATTTTTCACGCACAGAGAACGGTAAGCTAACAAATTGCAAAGAGATATTAATTGAATTTGACAAAAAGTGTATTAGCTTGCAATAGCTGACCATACTTTTAATGGACTCATTGTGTTTCATTTTTAACAACATAAACAAGTCAATTTACGTGAAATGTGATAAAAACAGATTTTTTTTATTTAATGCACTAGAATACAGTACATATTTACAAATTAATTATTCTGGAAAATCTTTCCCATACTGTATTTCCCCAATCTCAACCATACACATATTAAATAAATGTATTAGGAGTTCACAGATCCTTCCACCTTAATATTGGATTTAGCTGCAGGTGAATAAATGCCTAATATATTTCTTAGGGTCTTGATAACAATACAGGGGTTTGTATAAGATTATACATGTTTTTAGAATCATTTTTGATTATGTTGTACAAAAGTTGGTTTTTCATATCAAGACAAATTACAAAACAAAGTCTGTAGTACTTTTTATTAATTTATTGTTTTTTTTGTTCTATATGGCTATATGCCAAGACAATTGTTTTCTTTTTGGATATTGGATATACTATTAACCGGTTGTGTAGCCTACAGTAAATTGTTTCAACCCTTAATGTCAGATGACATAGACTTCACTTGTTATCATGCTTCATTTAATTGATATTACCCCTGTGTGCACATATAGACTTAACCACAGGAAACGTTAGCTTAGTGTTGTTGCTCCACAGTGTTACGTAGTGCCAGCTGTTCCCAACAACACTGAATCAAAAGATACAGTTCCATTTTGTGCTGTAAATGAAGCCATCCTGTAAGACGTGCTGTAGCAGCCTGTTAGTCACTGTGATGTGGACAGTGTGGCAATGTGTCTCACATTTAACTAAAACAGACGTGCTTCCCTAAGCCGGGAGTGGAGCACAGCCACCACTGATATCACAGTATGAGTAACAACACTTCTGATAGGTGTTGACAGCACCTGGGCCAAAATAATACAGGGCAGCAATTCCAGAGGAGAAGAGTAGAGGGAAGATCCACAGCCAGAATTAAGTTTGACCGAAATGCAATAGACGCAGCAGAGTCAAGCGGGAAATTGAGGCTTGCGGCCTCTCAGTGGGAGCGTTGTGTCGCTAGCTGGCCCATCCTCCATGGGTAAGTCATACCACTTGGTCTCAGGCCCAGGGATAATATCCCACATTCAGCAGGTGTTATTATCACCCTGCCTCAGACACATTTGGTGAGGCTGGTGGGGAGGTACCGTTTCATATGCTGGACACCTATGTCATTAATCGCCATGGATGACAGCAAGAGAAAGAGATGGAATGAAGTGGAAATAAATCACGTACTGTACGCCACGTATCCTTTTCATTCAAAATTCATTTCACATCTGAAATAAAGGGGCCAGGTAAGAGCTCAGTGCCACACATCCACACAAGCTAGCGCAGGGACAGAGGTAGGGCATATAAAGATGGGCAGAGGGTGCTGAGACGCCATTGTCGGCAACAATATCATTTGCGCTCAGTGTGTGGCTTCATTGTTGGGTTCACAGGCACCTGAGGGGAGGCAGGGTGAGCATGTTGTTGATATGTCTCCGTTATTGTTAGTACATACTTGTGCGAGAGACGGGGGAGGTTTCTTAGCGTGGCATTATGCCGTATACCTTTTCTGTCAGGCATCCCGAGAACACGTTACTGTCTGCTACCACATAGCTTTCTGCTGCCATTCTTTTTTGATGCATTTTTAATTCCAGCGGTTACCATGGAAATGTAGTGTGTTTTTGTTGTTGTCAACTGCTCTGTGAAAGGCAGGTGCATTGCAGGAACTCAAGGCGACAGTATAGTTGAAATGCGTTCAAATGTCTCCCCGACTGCCATCGCCCAGAATCAAGGTCATGGTGCTTGTTACTGTGATCTGGAGGGAACCTCCTACAACAAACACACTTTGTTGATTTCAGGTCTTCAAGTGCAAGTGTGTGAATAAACATAGATTTAATCCTTGTCTAGACTGATTTTTAAAAAGGTATAATGCCATGGTAAATAATTTAGTTCCTTTTTTAAATAATGCATTAGTAAACCATCATATTCTTCAGCCAAAAAATATACCATAACACCATGTGTACACTCCCTGGAGTATTGTAAACACTGAACCAGCTATACACACGTACAGATTAGATAAATGACCAGGGTCAGTGGTCATTTATTGTAAGGCAGGGGCGTGAGCAGGAAGGACAACTATAGTAAAACGTAGACAACATTAAACCACTGAAGGACAAGAAGGGAAACAAAGCCATCTGGTTTCTAACAGTGGGCGTTATGAAGATATGTCAAGAAAGAAGTGGTTGCTGTCTAAGGAAAAAAAAAACACATACCTTTGGGGCGTCAGAGAACTCGAACAACACTTTACTGTCAAGGAGGTAGAATTGAGTGTTGGTGCTAAATGTACCGTCTTACCATTTCCTTTTAGTTTTTATTACTAAATCTGTGCAGGAATTATTGTCGCCAGTGTTGGTTGAGTGTTTGTTTTGGTGATGTGCCAACACGATTCAGAAGTGTGTCGTAGAAAAATGGAAAATGCATCACCAAGGAGGACAAAGCAAGGCCCCACTAAGCCTCGGGGTTCCCCAAGGCCATATTTTAAAGAGGCTAGAGGGTGAGCTAGATGTGTATACTTTGCTTGTGCCTACTATGGGTTCCACTGGCTGGAAATGGCTGACTAGATGCTAATAAGCTTGCTCTGTCATGCAACTGCATGTTAAGATAAAGAGCCTACATTTGGTAAAACCCAGTCCCAAAGGTCCCAGATCCCACTGGTGTTTTAGCATATGAGCATAAGTGTTAGGTTTTCCTGAAAACTTTTTTTTCCTCTGACACTATTGGAGAAACTTCAACAGATACCTACAGTATCTCCGAGCTGGTTGTTTCTGCCTGTAGATAGCTTTTCTTCATGGCTGGCTGGCCTTACATTTTGTGGTTGATGATTGGCAGAGTGTCCAGCGAGCCGGTTGCTTGAAGACTCCCCCTGTACTGTCTAGAGGTCCTCTGCTATTGATTTCCTGCTAGCGCTCGCTGCTTGACCTGCCAATCAATGGTCAGAACAGTGGGATGTCATTGGGAGCAAGTTGACGACATGTGATGCTTGGCAGACATGTAACTGATGGTAACAAGCAAAACGTATTAGAGAAAGAGAGAGAAAGAGATAACCAGCCTGCAATGGGAACGCATACAAAACCCCAATCTTTGTAGAGATTCTGAGAGAAAGTAAAAATAATTTTAAATTAAGAAGCGTCTTGATACATTTGAAGAGACCGTCTGAATCCCATCAGTTTGGAGAGAACCGCCTCACCGCAGGCAATGATTTGCCCCAAAGTATTTTCTTGTTCTGCAAGGTGCAAGCAAGTGTGACTTGCTGTACTTATTCAATCCAACTACGAAGTGATTAGAACGAATACATCTTCAGAGAAATGCATTGAACCTGCAGACAGCAGAGTATATTGAAAAACATCACAGCTATTGAGGTGGGGTAGACCAAGGATTCAAGGGGAGACCAAAAATAAATAAATAAAGGCCTACAAAACTATTTTTTATATGGTCAATAGTGATTGAAGACACTCTAATTCTCATGACAAGGTTCCCCAGACCACACATTCTGAGGTTGCACTATATAATACTGTATACTGAGTCTTGTACTAGCATATGTCTATCGACAAGCATCCTCTCGCTCCTTTTCTAAAGCTCTTCTGTGTTAGGTTTTCGTAAACCCACAATAACCCGCACTGGATTCAGAACATTGTTCAGGATTAGGGGAAACATGAATCTCTGACTCTATTTGAGCAGAGGAAAAGCCACTTTATTCTTATGTATTAGGGCTATATTGTCTGTATTGTTTCAGATTGAGTCACCAAAGCAGAACCGGTGAGCAAGGATGAATATAGAGATTGTTTGCCATGGCAAATTGATATATTTGAATTTCGCAAATCATAAGTTCAAAAATAAACTCAAAAAATATTTGGTGAAAGAAACAAAACATAGTGATAGAAAATATGCACAATTTGTCAAAATATTTGACAAGTGAAACAACATGAATTAAATACAAAGCCGTTATATTATGCATTTACTGTAACAAAATACTATGAATTGTTTTTTCTGCAGTAAACGTACACCTTCATCATACAAAAAATACATGACATGAGTTAAGAAGCAATTGCGTAAGATATCACAGCATTTTAAGGAAACAATGGTTCACTGTAGCCTCAGGAAGAAAATAAAAAACTATAGTCATTCTACAATTGACATACAATTCCACACAATTTGGTGTAAATGAAACCATGACTGTTGCTAATTATCTCCTGACACAGTTAACAGAGTTAAGCAAGAAAACATGATAAATTATTTATTAGCTTGTTGTTGTAATGGTTACTTCTCCCCATTAATGTGTCCCACTAATCCTTATGGACCAGTCAGCATGAAATATATATCTCCATAAATACATTAATGTTGTAATGCTGATGTCTACCTAACTCCCTCAATCTCCAGAAATAGCACCCCGAGTCTGTAAGACAAGTGTTTTTAAGCCCTCTTGAGTAAAAACAAGGTTTAGCCTAATGATCACAAACACTTAATACCTAGTCGATTATGTTGCTGCATTTTCTCGCCTTTAAAGATTTTCCACTGAAGGTGGAATACAAAAACCACACAAAAATACTTTTGACACTATCTTCAATAAGCAATTTGAAACTTCTTTTTGCAAGGATGGCCGACGTATGCGTTCAGCTGATACAATGCTATTTTGTTGTCAAGGGTACCGGCGTCAGCAAAATCACAACGTGCCGGCGGTAGCCCTAGCATCAAGTTGTCTGCAAAGGAAACACTTTACCCACAGCCTCTGACAGTTATGAGAAACCGCCATTAGTGCATTATGCATAATTGTACATGCACTACGATCGGGTGTCAGTGAAAGACAACGGGCAGAGCAGCTCTCTGACTACTACGGCACATTTGTTGTGAGCTATCAGCAGTTCTCTATGTAAATTGAGTTTTGCTACAAAGGACCATTTTCCAATCTACTGCCATGAAATCACTATACCTAGGTTGGTAATGACCAACCTTGGAGCAAGATTTAGAGAGACTCAATTTATTCTCATGAAGGACAATTGAGAATAACTCCCTGATATTTTTTTCATACCATTGTTTTCCCTCAGTGACTGATTGCTGTAAAAAGTTAAATAGATACCGTTCTTTAAAACTTTTAGATATTCTGAAAAGTGCACATAAGTAAATGTCTCGCTAAATTCTGTACAGTATATTAAAAATTATACATAAATATACATATTTATAGTCACTCCTCCGTTCTAAATAGGTGCACATACAGTCTACGTCCCCACACATACACACAGCCATCTCCCAGTCAGTTTGATCGCGGGTCCTTGCGATAGCTTTGATCCGCTGCCTATGGTTAGTGATCGGCTGTGATGTGGGCTTGACCACATAGCGTGTGATTAGACATGGATAGAGCCGCACAGTGGAGTTTAGGGCTGCAGGGCTACAGGCCCCGTCCCATCAAGACATGCTCTGCTATAATTAGGCATTAGCACCCAGCAGGGAGCCTGCTAACATGAGCTGCACCCCGATTAGAGTGATTATCAGAGATAATTCACTCTTAATAAGGATGGAACTGGGCTGGACTCGTGCAACAGAGGTAAACTTCATGCTCCTGTAATTACAATTTAATTAAGACATGAAGGAGAGCTGTTTTTTCTCTACTGTCGCTGTACAGCAAATATTCTTTTGAATAGAATTGTATTATTCAAATTTGTTTCGCAAATGTCTAAAATCAAAAATAATGTTATATAGAATAATACCACCAGTTTCGGTCAATTTTGTCAAATTCATTATGATGTCCACAGGCTGTGGAGAATATGCACCTATTCAACAATACAATCAACTGTTGTGGTGAAGAGTGTCAGTCGAGAAGAAAATAGGTCTTTGCCCCAAATGGCCACCTTTAGAGATAGTGCTGTCACACGAGAAACATAAGCGTAGCTTAGCTACAGACTGACAGGTCCTGTCTGTGGGGAACAGAGGAGATAAGCATGGCACACAGACAAATACAACACTTCACTTTTCTTTCTAGTCAGCAGGTGTTATACAGGGATTATAGAGTCATTGGGTGTTCTACTTTTTGAATACAATATCTATTTAGCGGATGGAGAGAGGAAAGACAAACACAAGGCTCCCGCTAGAATGAGATCAGCCATTAACTCATTTGACTGGACTGCTCATGTGACAAGTGGATTGGAGTCCAGGCTCCCCATAGGCAAGCCTTGCTGTGCCAGGCTGGTTCCCTGAAACATTGAACCGATGTGTGCTGGCATGATTAAACTGCTTGCTGCTTTTTGTATGCTATCTTGCGTGTCAACATACAAGTGGGAAATGCTATCGAATATTTCCTTTATTTAAAAGTGTCATTGGAACATGTATGTCACGCTACACACATATACATTATGCATTATTGACGGTGTCCATGTATGGTCGGTCACGTGATGTTTTTCAACAAAATAATCAATAATAAAAAATGTCAGCACTAATAAGAACACATAATAAGAACACATTTATCTATGTTAATACAATTTTACAAGAATATATTCAAATGCAATGTTAAAATTAATTAATTATTATTATATAATAATAATAATAATAATAATAATATTATTATTATTATTATTATTACTTAATTAAATAAATAAATAAAATAAAAAAAGAATAATGGTTTGATATTTTTGAATGTCTTAGTCAAGGACATCAAACATAATTAGTTTTGCTTTAAATAATGATTAAATAAATAAATAAATAATAAAAATTATAGTAATACACATTTTATTTATTATATAAGACAAAAGGCGTCCTGCAAAATAAAATAAAATCTTATTATTGTTATTTTCATCTTCTCACAAAAACATATAAACAACAAAGTCTGAGCGAAAAAAGTTGCAGGGAAAGAATTCTTCATCTGCCACTTTCTTTGGCTTGCCTCACTATCTATCTTTGTCACCAAGCGAGAGAATCCAAGAGTGCCTATAAGGAGTCCCCCCAATGGCTTCTCCCCAGGGGGGCTGATAGCATCAGCCAGCAACTTTCTGCTTGTTCCTGTCTCTACATGCTGGGTCACAATGTCACTCCCATTTTCTCACATTTGTGAATTCCCTCAAGTCCCCAGCTGTTCTCACCTCCAGCTTAGAGGACTTCTATCTTATGTGGAAATGTTTTGACAGAAAATTGACATTTTAAGGAAATGGAGATAGTAGACAACCTTGGCTATTGCCACAGGCTTAAAAATCGATGGGGGACATTCATCAATGTGTGCATTTATGTGTGTGCATGCGCACTGTGCATGCATGTCATCAAGGTACGGTATAATAATAACTGAGGCAAGGATGTAGCTCATTGACTTCACAGGACGTGCTCAAAGAGCACATGGGCCAATCATAATGTCTAACATGGTGTCTCTGGGACCCAGAGTTCCAGTCACCATGGCTGTAAAGGACAGAAACACAAAACACTTGAGCCCTTTGTTCAGTTGGGATGTACTGTATGTAATTGAATGCATGATAGAATTAGAATGGCAGTTAATGGGAGCTATATCCTGACAAACCCCAGCTCATATCTGTCCTATTAGCTCTTTCCATCGTAGAAGCGAGGCCCTGCCCTCCCCACCTATAGTGTGTGTGTCATAAATTGGTTCGTCGTGCCATCAAAAAATGTAACATAAACTTGTCCAAAGGACGTTCTGCTTCACAAGATGTTCCAGCTGCTTGTCTTGCACTGAGTTACAGTAAAAATGACATCTTTCCAGTCAATTATGCTGGCAGCAGCAAGTGCTTCGACACTTGGATGGGCCTGGGGAGTGTCTTAGAGGATGACATGGAGGGGATATTTATACAGGCTTGAATCCACAAACACACCCACACACACACACACACACATACACTAGCCATGAAATTTGCAATTCATAAATCGGATGTGCTTGCTGAGGCATCATCCTATACAAAACCATTGGCCCCAGTGCTCCATGTAGAGCATGTTACTGGTTGCTGTGGTCACTCATAAATGCTGTGAAAGTAGTAATGTGTACTTTACAATTGCTATACAACTCATTGATTAAAGCTGATACAGAATACAGAAGTTTGTAAAAACTAAATCCAGTTGGTTATGAAAAATGAAATGAATATTCTACTGTACAATAGCAACTAATCAGTGAATGATAAAAGCTTTCTTTTTGTGTTGGTTATCGCTGAAAACATCTGTATTTTGCTTTGTAAGGAGTGATTCAAATAGTGTTTTTGTGTGTTTTCTAAACTGTGATAACGTCATCCTTCATCCCTCTTAACTATAAACTAATATGAGTGATTCAAATAGTGTTTTTGTGTGTTTTATAAACTGTGATAACTTCACCCTTCATCCTTCTTAACTATAAACTAATATGAGTGATTCAAATAGTGTTTTTGTGTGTTTTATAAACTGTGATAACTTCATCCTTCATCCTTCTTAACTATAAACTAATATGAGTGATTCAAATAGTGTTTTTGTGTGTTTTATAAACGGTGATAACTTCATCCTTCTTAACCTATAAACTAATATGAGTTCATATTGATGTTGACATTTGTTAGCTTTAAAAATATACTTTTTCTCCATTGTTCTACTCTTGAGTTAGTATGGTAATGAATAAATCAATGGATTTACCTAAATATGTACAAGATTATTTTTATTTTACATTTATTTTTGGTATCAATAAAATATATAAGATAAATACTGCTTTAGTTTAAGAACAAAGACAGAAAAAAAGACCTTGAAAAGTTAATCCTTGGGAATAGGACAAAACCATAGAATAAACAGCTTGAGATGTGATGATCTGAAAGAGATTACTTTTCATTTCGACAGCTTTTGGTGGATTACACAGACTTTAAATCAGAGTTATGAACTGACTGCAAACTTATTCAGCCTCAAAGAAAAAGTCCAGCTATTGCTAGACCTGTCAAACCATGACACAAACCAATGATGGAGAATCCCTGCAGAAAATGAGAGTAATGAGATTTACAACAAAAAATATAACTGCATTTTTAGAAGACACTCCTATGATATGGTTGTCATGTTTTAAATTAAAATAATTAAAACATTACATTTGACAATATTCAGTTACATGTTGAAACATTTTGAATTGTTTCCATAAAATGGTGGTTGTAAAATATAGAATATTTTGTGGCAGTAGTAGTAGATGTGGCAGTAGTACATTATCTAACAACTAAATATACACATCTTTAGTATGTATATCATTATAATTACACAAATATAGTTACAAAGATAGTTTTGTGATAATCGTTGGTAACATTAAAAACAGTATACTGTAACTATAATATAACTGATAATTATAATAATTATGATTAGAATATTATTATCATCATTATCATAATTATTTATAATAAATGTGTGATGATGATGATGATAATAATAATCATAATATTATCTAAAAACCATACCACAGGGCCATTATCCTTCAAAACACAGATTAAGATCAAATTATGACAATTTAAATACAGAAAAAAGACAGGCAACATTTGTGAGTTTGTGTAGATATTCTGTGAATAACACTGAGCCAGCAAAGCATTAATCATTGATACGCACGGCTCACATCTCCTCCTACAACATAAAAACAATGGAAAGTATAAAAGGTTTATAATAATTGTGTTAAATTCTCAACAAAACCCCCTCAAATATCACACATAGCATTTGTTCTGCAGCAACACATTGGCCGGCAGAGAAGGACAAAGAAGAACACAAGAGTGTTTTTGTCATTTCCCGGGGTGTGAAAAACCCGCTGCAAAGATGGAGGGAAAAAAAAGTCCAAGAATGAAAGAAGAACGTGTGATAGGAAGAGTGGAAGGAGGTCTGTAAAAGAGCTGTTGAGGGGACGCAGGCGCTGAAGGCAAGTGAGGAAGATGATGAAGTTGACAGATATTATGTCCGCCTCTCACACTCCCAAAATGTGTGACATTACTCCCAGATGATTGGTTAGCAGAGGAAAGGCAGAGAGCACAAAGCAGTGAGGGGGAGAGAGAGAGAGAGATGAAGCGAGGATGTATAACACCTGATTACCGCTGTCCTGTTTCTCACCGTGTCTCACATGAAGACACACGTCCTCTTGGAACCCCAGCCCACCTTCTTCCAAACTCCCCTATTAGCCTACCAGCCACAGTGTCATGTAGATGACTTCCCGACTTGACTCACAGAATCACAATGCATGTTGCTACAAATCCCCCCAACACACTGCCCTCTTAGTTAAGTCCTTTTTATACCTGCTCACTCACTACCTGCCGCTGGAGACAGTGAGTGAATGGTTTAATTAAAACATCAGGGATTTTTTTTTCACCCCTCCGCCAGGGCAGTGGCATGCTAGCTTGCGCTGTGTCATGAGGCGCGCATAGTTAGCTGCCTCCACCAGTGGCAGTCGAGCCCTCTACAAACAGATGGCATTTATTCTGTAGCTGGCGTAATTGTTCATTGGCTGGCACCTGGCAGGTGTCGGAGTACATTTTATGTATTACTTATTACACAGGGGAATAGCTACAGTATGGCAAAGTCTCACAAGGTGAGTGGAGCTCGCTTGCATTAGCTGCACTAAAGAGTCTAATATCAGCACATTTTAGATTTGATTTCACAAAATACAATATGCTATATAAAGAAAAAAATGTCTGATCAGGAAGAAACAGTTATGACATTTGAGATGTACAGTGTATTGGTATTCTACCTTCACAAAGTATTATCATATTATATTTAAATTGAGGCTATAAGATAAATCAGTGGTAAATATTTGTATATGAACATTTACCACAAAACTATATCTGACAAGCAGCCAACGCTTTGAGAGTTCAGTGGACCTTGCTTGTCACTTTCTGTGTGCTGTTGTACGACGGTGATGGCACAGAACAAATAAAAATCTAAGTCTTCCCATTGATATGCATTGGATGTTTTCCCCACACTGTTCTGATAAAGACGCCTCTCCAAACAGTGGCCTGGCAGATAAGAGGCAGACCTGGCGGTTTTTGCTGGGAGGGTTGGGGGCCGAAGGGTCGTCGACGCGATATGAAAGTTGACAGGTCTTGTTCACACCGTGGCAGACACTCCTCAAGACAATGTGGCACCAGCGAGAGGACAAGAGAGGAGGAGAGAGAGACGGAGAGGAGCTGCAGGAGAACGAGAGGAAGCGATGTTGGCTCATGCATTAGCTGCTAATGGACTGCGATGGCTGCGTACGAGTGTGTGGGCGGGCGGGCGGGCGCACTCATGCACGTACGCTCGTGCGCGCGCTCCTGCGACGGAGACTTGGTCCAGAACTGATGAGATGCTTCAGGGATAATGCCAGGCGTGGAGTTGATATGTGATTTGGGAGGAGGCTTTATGCAATTTCTTACTCATTATTCTTAATCATATACTTCAGCGTTTCCTTCACACATACTTCCTCCCCTAGCCTTCGCTCTCCTGCCTACTCATATCCTCCGTCTGCAGGCTGACACTGACAAATAGAGGAACAGTACAGCTGTAGATCTGCACAACTGGGGGGACGAATTATTACAGGTTATTTGCCTCCTCCTCGCAAAAAGGCCCTGGCTATTCATGAGCACCTTTGGAATAAATTAAGATATTTTTCAAAATGCTTTGTGTCAATTTTGCGGTGAAATATTTTCCTCTCATACTCATTGCATATTTCGCCATCAGTTTGTCTGCTGAAACGTGCCATTTTCTAAGCAATAATTGCCAATTAGCTGGATACTTACTGCGTTGCCAGTAATGGCTGTGCGAAAGTAAAACCAAGGTTCATTACTTCTAATAGAGGAGGTTGTATAATGACATTAGATGTTTATATTAACTTAAAGTTACACTTCTAGATGTGTGTCCAGACTTCCCTGTGCACAGTAGATGCTAGTCGCGCAATACAAAAAGCTGGCTTGGTTTGAAAGTGTATTCTGAGTGGCGTGCACTCCTTTCTACTCATCTCTCTGGAGCTCCCCGGTTCACACCATTATCTACCCCTCTCCCTTTAGCCAAGTGCACTTTAGTGCACAGTTGTGTGTTTGTAATTGTTTGCGTTATTCCCCAACATTATGCCTTTTTGTTCACAACCTTGTTGACTCCTTTTAAAGGCATGCTCTACAATTCCATTATGACGCCCCCAGATGCCCAAATCTCTGCCCCGCCTCACGATGTGTGGGTGGGTGGCTGTAGTAGAGCTTGGAAGAGCTGTGTGAGGGGGAGTAGAGAGTAACGCCCTAACCCCTTAACTCCCCTTAAAAATCCCCAGCAAATTGTTGCTAGGAGTCTAAGTACCAATAATGTGGTACTTTTCTAAAAAAAGAAGTAAAGATAAAGGAGGATAATATTATTGTTAATTTATTTTGTATTTTTTTGCTGAGAAAAATAGAAGTTAGAGTTTGTTAGTTTGTTAGTGGAGTGCTAAGGGCTAGGGAGATCAGTGGTTGGGGTCCAGAGAAGTATTCTGAAGAGGTGGGTTTTCAGTCGCGTTCGCAAGATAGGCCGTGACTCCGCTGTCCTGACTGCTACAGGAAGTTCGTTCCACCATTGTGGCGCTAGCACAGAGTAAAGTTGAGATTTGGTTGATTGGCTCTTGTTCCCTCGTAGCTATGGCGGTGCCAGGCGGCCAGCCAAGGTTGTAGGTCTAAATGCTCTGTTTGGGGCCTAGAACCTGACCATTGCTTGAAGATATGGGAGGGAAGGGTTCTCTATACTGCCTTGTAGGCCAACACAAGTGTTTTGAAGAGGATGCGGGTTGCAACAGGGAGCCAGTGAAGGTCTCTGAGGAGGGGGGGTGTGAGATCTTGGGTTGGTTGAATACCAGGCATGCTGCGGCATTTTGAATCCATGCAAGGGTCTAGTAGCAGAAGCATGTAAGTAGCAGAAGCAGGTTGTTAGAGTACAGCCAGAGTTCAAACAAAGACAATAATATTGTACAGATTATACAAATTCTCAAAACCTTCCATTGATTTACATAAACTCAAATGCTTTTACAATACGAAAACCTCAAGACCCCTCCGGTCATCTGGGACCGGTCTTTTAACTGTCCCCAGATTCAAAACAAATATGGACAAGTTACATACATGCAACAAACAGCTGGATTCAACTTTCGGGAGACTTGAGACTTGAACAGTGACTTTTAAATTCAGACAATACTATCTGCTAAACTGTAAAACAATGTGTTATTTATTTCCTATTTCTGTAAAACAGTTTGATATTCTTTTTGAATTATTCAGTTTTTATCACCATTTATTAAATATACTATTCTGTAAACAAAGTGCCTTGCCCCTCTACGTTAAACCATAACATATTTTTGTAACGATGGTTTCAGCCATCAAGTTAATTCCAGACACAAATCACAGTGTGTTCCTTAAATACAGCTGTATTGGTGGTTAAGGAAGGACAGAATGAAGGTACATCATTTAGCAGACATTTATCCAATGAGATATGTATAAATATATAAATAGATATATTAATGATATATGTTATGTTATAGTACATCATATTATGTACCAGCATCCTATGCCAGTTGCTAAATGATGCTCATAGTTAAGCATATGTTGAACACAATGAAAAACATGAAGAAAAACAGCAGAGGAGCAGGCTGGCTGAACAATGTCTGGAAAGTCTCCACTTTAAGTAATTAGCAGACATTTTCACCCAATTTCCATCGGCACACAATGACCCTGGACACTTGATTGGTTCACTGACCAAGTCCCAGATGGGTTTGTATTGAGATGTCCGCCCACCGGCGGCGTTGTTTGGTCAAATTGATGGAGGAGCTCAGAAACCTGCAGATATTCAGATATTTATGGCTTGACGCCCAGGAAATACAACCGCATTGTAAACTTCGTTGACACCTTCAGTTGGCGGTGGCCTGTATACTCAGTCAGTCATCATGGAGATCAGGGGGGTTGTTGTGTCAGTGTGTTCTCAGATGGCTATGACTATTTATGAATGTTACACAAAAGGTCACAATTGTGACAAACTTTAAATCTGTAATTCATCCACATACTTTGACATTCACAACCTATTTGATCGAAGCAAGACATGTATTAAAATGGCACAATACTGCAGACCAGAGGTCTTCAACAGGTGGTCCAGAACCCCCAGGGGGTCCTCATTCAGAGGTACTGCAGGAGGTCCTCCAAATGATTTGATCCCAATTGGATTTTTTTCCAAAAAATACAATGTCAGAAAATATACATAATATATAACAATAATACAACCTTTGCTATAAATATATAAATCTGTCAATCATTAATTAAATTACGTAAGTGGCTTACTTTTATACAAGGCACTATAGGCCGCCCTACACATCAAAACTAAATATTTTATACCATATGTGATAGGGGCCAAGATAGAAACATGAAACATGACACAGAGGTCTTCAATGTTTTTCGTTTCAAGGGGTCCTTGGCCCGAAAAACATTGAAGACCTCTGCTGTAGACACATGAGGTTAAATCTGCGACATCTGTAATAGGTGGTTATGGTACTTGATCGTCAAATAACTGTATATGGGTCTCTACAGAATATGAACAGCAGTTGGTTTGCTGAATGAGAAACACATTCCACAAATCAATGTATTCACCTATTCATATAGATTCCCCTCAGCAGGCCAGTCATGGATAAAACACATATCTGTGTTGTAAGGTGTGTGGCTGTATCAGGGGACTAACTCATAAACATGTCATCTCTCCTTCAGGGAGAGACCCTCACTGTTGAGATGGCATGCTAGACAGGGAACTAGTGGACTGCATAATGTGCCGCTCAGCAACTGACACCTTTTCCATATGTAGTCACTAGACGAGGCTTAAGTTTGATGGCTATGCATCATTATGCCTTGGAAATGGAGGGTGCAAAAGTACACCGCTAGTGACTGGCTTACATCCGACAGTTGGCCTTGTTTTACATTAGTCACATCAATTCAAATCCTCTCTCTCGAAGGAGTTTTGAGATCAAGTGTCAAAGCCTCCGGTTACCCAGGGGAAATGATCCGTGAGAAGGAGACCACTTACATTTTTTTATGCCAGTTGTGTCTGATAATGCCTCGGTGAGTATATGGAAACATTTTTACTCTATGCACAACTAATATTCCGGAATTGATTTGACAGAAAGCTGGTAGCTTGAAAATGTTATGTCCCTCTAAACTGTAAATCAACACATACTGTACTGTATATATATTTGTTTCTTTATAGTTGAATAATTGTGTTCAAATGTGTAACACCCCCGCAAAAAGAAATATCACTGCATAATTACAGTGCAAGAGGAAAACATTTCCTCTCACAGCTGAGCTTTTGTGTACAGCTCATAACATTTAGTAGGGAGGAAAGCCTTCCTGTTTTGATAGATACATGATTTGGAGACTACACTAACACTAACAGAAAATGCAGGAAAACCATAAGGTATTGTTGAAAATGTCTTTCACATTTGGACTTGAAAACATTAAAATATTTGGATGGAAAGTGTAACTTTACGCATGCCCTTTCATCAAAGTAGTTACTCACCTTATGGAGTCTTGAGCGCAATGACGTGAACTAATGAACACACTTGAAAGATTGTAAAATCCCCATCAAAAATTAACAGTCCCGAAGATCTCAAACGTGGGCTGTCAGAAGGTACATAAGCCATGGTGTCTTTGTACTGTATTTACCAGGTTTAACAAAGTTAAATATGCATGTTCATTGCTTCTTGCGAGCATTTCTTCAAAGACTTCAGAAGGCAGCCATTGTGAATAACTGCCCGCTCAACAGGCAGATGAGGAAAGAGAGAGTGGGGCGTTATTATGGGCATCGCCTGCAAATAACAGTTAACTGGTTAACTAATTTATCTTACTGTGAGGAAGACCCCCCAGAGATCTATTGTATCCAGGCAAGGGAGAATTGGGCCTCAATACAGGAGATAAAGCCAATTTTACACTGCTGCACTGAATGGTTTGCGTTCCTAAGATGCAGCTCTTAAGCGCTGTACAGAGTAGATGTAGAAAGCAAGGATAACCATAGAATCTACAATGGATACCCATTAAGACCAAATGCAAATGTAATGCTTATGCAATACACATTTAAGCATTAGCACTGGTAAATCTTCTAACCCCAATATGCATATCATGGCAAAATAATGAACCTCTTCTAAGCACAGGCTGCCACAATTTATGAAAGTATGTGTAATTTTGTGCATTAATTACTGCTGAGCTAATGAAATGGCCCATCACTCTACCCATAAAGCAGTAAACAGTGTCGCAAAATCAAGCCATCCTTCAGACACACACACGCTTACATAAGTTCATTAGGTTCCTCCGTCCCCCTGTTAAAAGATCTTTTATTTATTCGTTTTGTCATAAAGTTCTGTTTCACATGAAGCCGCTCATGCATGAGTGTATAAATTAGCATCTCATTACTTGCAGTAATTAGGCCAATGAAGACCAGATGCTGTGTGCATGTGATGTATGTGTGGGCAACTAGCAGGGCTTAGCATTTTATTATTGTGTTCAATTTTGACTGCAGACATCAATTAGGATACATAAACTGAGTGATAGCAATGACCACATTGACTACCGATTACTAATAACGTTGTGAGTGCAGCGATAACTGTATTTTTCCTGATATATAGAATCTATAATCTGTTATCAGAACGCCATGAAGGTAATAGAGTTGCACCCTCCTTCCCCCGTTACAATTCATGCAGTGTCAGTGTCAAGCACACACATTCAAGTAAAGACAAGAACTACTGTACTGTACATATCTGTGAAAACAAAGCCAGTCAGCAACTTGAGGGACAAATGTAAAATCCTACAGCTGTATTCTTGGCAGCAGATCAAACTTTTTGTTTTAAATCCGGTGCTTGTTCTAGTCAGCTAATGCAGTCAGGCATGGGATTATAAAAAGCTTCAATAGATCTCAATCAATGAGAATATCACGCCATTCAGCCATTCAATTCTCTGGATCTTCCATGATGAATAGGTCAAACATTTGGAATCATGCTGCCTAAATTGAGAACTTTTATCTAAATTTAATCTGAGGGCAAGATGCCTTTATGAAAGATCCTGCTTGGAAATAGAGGCCCCATAATCATTTGTTCCCTTATCCGAATGCACAAATGAGGTGTGCTACTGTAGATGTGGAAACTGTAGACAAGGATTTTAATCAAAAGGCTCTTCAAGGGTAAAATATCTATCTGAAGTGCACAGAAGATTAATATATTATTTTATTCAATTATTGAGTGAAATATTGATTATTGCATTAGTAATGCATCATACAGTATTATACTTAGCTTTTCATTTACTGCAGTTGTGTCACACAATATTTGTCATTTAGCACTTTGTTCTACCACCTTGGTTGGCCGGCTGGCACTGCCACCGCTATGAGGTCTGAAGACTAGCTAATCTAAGTCACGATTGCTTTCTGTCCTGGCACCACAATGGTGGAACAAGCTGCTGAAACATTACACATCTTCTGCAAGACACACCTCTTCACGTTCCACCTCGACTAGAGACCTCTCCACCTCCTAGCACTCAATCCTAACTCTAGTTTCTTTCTTATATATTCTTATGTATTATGTCTTATGTATTTATAACTTTAGTATTAGGCACTTAGTATTCAGGCCATAAGGAACATTGTTTGATGATTGAATAATATATTGAAATGATAGTATACTGTACATGACAAGATGCTGTAACTAACCCTAACCCTGATATAATATTGGTTTCTGACAATTGCAATTGTTTGCAATTGTTGACAAATGTACATGTAAGTCACTTTGAATTGAAGCATCTGCAAGATGCCGTAAATGTGAATGTGGATGTACTTTGGTATGTAGAGGCTAGACAGGGTACAATTAATGATTAGGCTGATGTCTGCCTCTGATGTAATTAGAATTGACAGCGTGACTCTTCTTAAATGCTGAACACTCTTGTTTTGTGCAAGAAAGAAGAAAAAAAATAACATTATTATTATTAAGCCAAATTTTTGAAGGAAGACAGTATTAAGAGTATTATCATCTGTCCATCCCTCTCATCATATCCAAATCAAAGAAATTATGCATGCACCAGAATCCTTTTAAATATAGCCACAATGATTTACTTTGATTACAAGGGAATTTATTTTTATTATGTGCAATTTTACACAATTGCATCTGAACAAAGTGAAATGATTCAAGGGGATAATCTTCCAATTATCGTAAATAAATGCAAATGTGGTGGTAAAAGTGTTGTGCCTTTGCCAGTTGTATTGATGGCTCCAGTAGGTAAACCCAAGAGTAGCGCACGCACGGCTCTGCTTTCTCTCCCGGCTTCGCAGAAAGATAACTTCTCCTGCAACCTTCAAAGAAGGTAGCTTTTAAGGTCACTCTGTGCATACGAGCCTCTCCAAAACACACGTTCAACCCGCATTATGCTGTTTAATGCATTACTTTGCAATGGAAATCGTCTCTTCTTTCCCTCCGAAACAAAGTTTTCCCTCTCAGGAGGGAAATATTGACTAGCGAATGGCCTAGCCGACATGCAGGGCAAATAAAAAAGAGAAAGCTGCGCTGGTGTGGTCAGCAATGGGACCTCCCGTAGACAATGATAGAATGATAAATATCCTAATTTGAAGAACTGTAAATTATCAGCGGGCTTTTGCACTGCAGTGGCATGGTCTCATCCTCCCGCAATAAGCATCCAACATTAATAAGGCATGCTTATCTCTGCGAAGCCACAGATTGATTTTGGAGGGAAACACGAAAATAAAATGGAGGGAACAATCAATTATTTAAACAGAAACATATACTACCAAACAGAAATGTAATAAAGCGCGCAGAAGAAAGAGTAGCCTTGTGACTGCGTTATATTAGAGTTCAATGCCTGCCGGGCTTCTAGTGTTTCTCATCCATCAGGTCCTGCTGTTGCTACCGCACCTCCCTGAGCACTAAACATAGCCCAAGGAACATTAATAGATACTTAGAAACATTAAATGAGACCCTGGGTCACAGGCGTTGTGCGTCGGCAACAACAAGACTTTGAACAGCTTTTTAAGTTTGAAGACTTCTAATTAGCCTCCAGAGCTCTGTGTGCTTCCTGCGCGCACATCATACAACACCATTGTTGGCACTGCACAACAGAGGGGGCCAAAGCCGACGCGGGAATGCAATGAACCGTTTAGAAAAGTTAACTAAATTCGGCAACGTTTGTTGACATATAGCGAGCATTATGCATTATTATGTACATATTCAATATATAATGTAGTGTTGGTCAGTTTTGCAGGGCCATCACCCCTATGTTTTCACAGCACGTGGCTCTCTATGTACAATGCAAGTCTAAATCTTAAAATCACCCACCAAACCCAAAAAGCATCTTGCAACTCCTCGAGGTGTCCTATCACCCACTTTGGAAACCAGCGGCGTAGGATATCACTTTTATCATGAATGTTAAATTGTTTGTGAATGTGAAATCTTCAGACACAATTCAATTCTGCTCTCTGCAGTGGACAGAGTCGATGTGGCAGCCATCGCCAGAATGCCATTTGAAGACAAATTGTAAAGCTCTCATGAGGAGAAGCCACAGGAAGTGTGCTGCAAGCCTGGGATCATAATGATCAAAGTGAAATGTTTGTCGACTAAAATCAATAGCATCAGGGTGCCTGGAAATTGCTATTAAAGATCCCCATCGATTGGGCCACAGTACTTCAGAGGCTGAGCGACTGGTCTTCCAGCCTTATAACAATGGGGAATGTTTCCTTGGCCAGTTGTTATCTTGTTTAGCTTTACCTCAGCTGAAATGTAATCAAGTCACAACTGTGATTTTGGTCAATGGGTGGGAAAAAAAAACAACAAATTATCTGAGCTGTGACCACCTAAGTAGAAGGTTAGTTTGTTTATGTAAAACACTATTAACTGTTTGTGTTTATTACATTAGTCCAAAATTGGGACAAATTACCAACCAGCTCTTTGATAAAAATAGTCAGTCCAGTGCCATCAATTATCCTATCTCTGATGTAACATCTAAAGAAATAAGAGAAACACACGGTAAAACCCTTAAAGGCAAGTTTAGGCAAAAATGGGCTGCAGAAAAAATCAGACAAGGTCACGGAAGGAAAGAACAAAGTTAAAACTACGAGACAAGGTTACACAATAAAGGACAAACACAGTCCTACTGTGGCTGGTGGGAATAGAACCCTGGTTAGGTTAACGGGCAAATTTGCCTGTGTGTGTGCGAGCGAGCGAGAATGTGTGTGCGCACGTGTGTGTGTGTGTATGTACACATTTGCGTGTGTGCTGTGCTGTGCTGTGCTGCGGTAGTCTAACCCTGGTCAGAGGGGCAAACAGAGGTCAGGCTGATAAGGGGGACTGTGTGTGTGTGTGTGTGTGTACGTGTGTGTGTAATCACTGATTGACATTGGCTGTCATTGACAGTGGGTTGTACAAACCCTCGGGTAAGGTCAGCAACTAAAATATGGTATTGTTAATGACATACCAGTGGTATACAGTATGGTACTTGGACTAAAAGACCATTTTGAAATGGGAGAATTGCACTTTGTATTAATGTATAAGACGAGTCAAGGTTGATATAATGTTACTTCATACTTCACATGCTGGCTTCTTATCAACAGCAGATAGGTTTGGATTGGTTAGTTTGAATTGTATTCTGTTCCCTCTGGCAGAATCGTATCAATCACCTCCACCCCGACAAACACACGCATACACACACATACACACACACTTTCTGCTACAGACCAGCTGTACATTGGAGTGCATCAGTACCCTTTATTACTGTAAAAGGGTTACCTTAAAATACATACAGTAATATTGTTGTTGTGCTCTTCCAGCGCCTCAGTAGTGAGTGGGTGGCACTACTCTCTACTCCTCTGCATGCAGAGCTCACACTACAGTAACAGTTTCTAAACTTCCCCTACTGTATGTGCTGCTAACAGTTAGGTTGCAAAACATACAGTGAGCTATCTGGGTTTCTGGGGACACCATTACATAATGTACATTTAATGGCTTAAACTGTATATTTAATTTTCATATATTTTCCCTAGATGGAAAACACAGTTTGCCTCTTTATTACAGTAATGTTCCATAGGGTAGAAAATGTGTTTAGTTTTTTTTTGTTCATGAGGAAATAAAAGGTTTAAGTCATTTAAGTCCTTTAAGTCATTGACCTTCGTGCCACAGAGGGCTTCATTGTTTTTCCACTAGATGCCAGATTTTTGGAATTCCCTGGATTCTAATGTGTACCAGAACAGCAGCTTTCCATGCGCTAGCCCACGCAACATGTTGTATGTCATTAGCCACGCTCACTGATAGAGTGTGACAGACCTGAAATCTGACACGTGCCGCAAACCTCCGCTAGGCATTTCATCCTCATTCCCATTATGCTTGAGAAATGGCTTTATGTCTTTGTAATTATTTTTCTCCCATGCCCCTTTGACTCAGATAGATGCTTTATTGTTCATTTAAGCTCCCGTGACAATACATTTTTTTTGTCTTTGAATGATATGTTTTGAAATATGGGACAGTTTCAAGGCACTGAAGGATTAAACAACTGTAATTTAGGATATACACACTGTGGAGTAACAATAATGGTAAAGTTTACCTTGACATTTGGTCCTTTTTCCAAGTTTAAAACATGCAGTAAAAGTGTTTTTTATAGGTTTATTTACACCAAGCAACTGGGATATTTTAATCATATTAAAAACCCCAGTCCAGATGTGTCTGTATGAGCATAGCAGGATTGTAACAAAATATTAATAAGCAAAATAATCATACAAAATCCAGCAATGCTACTCAGGATGAACACACTAATAAAACACAAATAAACATACATACTGAATGTTTTTGAAGTGATTTCAAAATATGTGGATAGTGTATTCCGTATGTAACTAACACACACACACAGACACACATGCACAGGCAGACGCAGGCTATTATGCAGAAGCCAACTGGCCCAAGAGCACGACTGTAAAATTGACTCTCTAGGCCATCTTTATCTTCTCGGTCCCCCACCCCCCAAGCACTGACAGCTGCTACCTAACGAAGCCCACTCTATTCCATGCAGAACCTGTGATAATGAGCTTCTACCCAGAAGTACAGGCAACCAGGATGTAATGTCAACAGCTCCAAGCTGACCTCTTGAATGGCGTTGCTTCCCCTTGTTCAGCGTGAGAGCAGAGCCTGCACCTTGTTGTACGGGCAGAGAACAGAGGCTTGCCTCAGGGAACTGACCATGTCCAATACTAACATTGAGCCCAACCAGTTTACGGCTTGCATGTGTGCACTGCTCTCACACTCACACACACATAAAGTTGATGTTCGTTTAGAAACACCACAATATAATGAATAATGATGTTAATTTTATGGAATGGAGAATTTGAACAGTGATGCATTTTGGCTTGCCAAAATCTTTGAGAAAACACAAAACTTAATTCAAGAAGATTATACTCCTGGGGTAAAAAAAAGGGTTATTTAAGGCGTAGTGTGTTAAAAAGTATTATTATTTATAAATCTGTTTTCTTGTTTCACACAGCATTATACTAAATATTAATAGATACCTGGAGAGAAACTACATTCAGCAAAGTGTACATTTTCAGTTTGAATTGTCAGAGACGTGATTTGGCAATGCACACATGCTCATGTGAACCAGAATGTGTCTTTGTTCCAATGAACCCAGAATAATTAGGCAAGATTAATAAGAAACATTATTTTCCACAAAATGTGCCTACATACATGTAGTATGCATTTAATTAGATGTTGTTGGACTAAACAGTATTACTGTATATTAATCTGTCCCATAATAGGCAAAGACATTTTTTATTTGTTCACTATTCACTATATTAATTTGTCAAAAGGCCTTCCCAACACGCAGCTAGTTGGCAAGTGCACAAATATAGCATACAAATGAATTCTGTAATGGATGCATATGGAATATACAAAAGCCTAAAAAGACCATAGTCTGCACAATATGTTGCATATTATATCTTGCAATTGACAGCAGGTCTCGGGTGATGGAGACCTTTTAAAAGACCGATCTGTGTTTCCCTCTGTAGTTCTATAAATCCAACATTAATCACATTGGATAACTCAGCAATCGACAGAGTGATGAATAACTCAACTAATCTCTGCCATCTTACAACATGCAAACTAAATAAGCGCAGCCGAGAGAGATGACGGCACAGTTTGGTCTGCAGATGGAGGTTCTCAGCTCTCTCTCTCTGTGTATGTGGTGGAGCTGCAGCACAGCACCACCACACCACCACATACACAATCTTTCAAATAATGAAGAAAATACACTGCCAAATATCTTCAAAACAATTGTGTATAAAAGGTTCATCGTTATTAACTAGTGGCTTGGTAGCCTCAACTGCCACAATGCCTTATGGGTAAGTTAGTCTTTAAGGGCCCAATTTTGACAATCTAAGGTCTAAAGCGCAAGGCTCAAATTGCATTTAGGGTATGTCCGAATCCACGTTTGCTGTTTTAACGGCAGACAAACGTTTAATGCACCAGGTGCATAATTCAAAAGGGTTGTAATCTTTTCATTATTCATGGTTGTGTTTTGGGCCTAACATACGACAGACCTATCCAAATGTCATCTCCCATTCCCTTTTTAAGAATCCCGTCGCGCTTGAATCATAGGCGGATTGATATTATAGCGGCGGGTTTGTGAAAGCGCTGGAGCAGACCATCTAGTTAATAGTGAGATCCCTAAAATATGTTGATGGAGGCTACACCCTAATAATATTTCACATTGTACTCATCCCTTGTTTGTGTACTCCTGTGCGTCCCTGTGTGTGTTTAACAAGCAGAGTCTATGCCCGTTGTGCATCCGCCATAGGTGATACTATCTTGATAAATCACCCTACATTGACTTTAGACCAGGTTTTTGCTGGTCGATCGCGCAATCACTTTCCGCTGCCTCAAGCAATGCACCAGCAATGCGTTAGGCCACACCTCATGTTTAGACCAACACATTCACAAGTGCATTTGATATTTCAACAAACTGGGAGCTGGACAGGAAAATTACAACTGCTTCTGTCTGAAACTAGCAAAGACGCTTGCGATCCCACATTGGGTCGCATTGTGCTGGTTAAGTAAAATAAGGTAGGGCCCTTAATCACAAATTAAGACATTTTTGAGATTATAACCTTGGCAAAGTGAAGGTTATAGTTGGTTTTCTACTGCAGGTTTTAGGAGTTTTCTACTGAAGTACAGTAACTGAATGTAGCCTATACTTTCATGGCCGTTTTTGGGGACAAATGACCCCATAGTTTTACAAGGTAAAACTGCTTGGATGGGTTCAAACAACAACAATTGCCATTGTTGCTTTGTCATACTCGTTTACATTTGTGATTTAAGCAATTTTGAGCGTGGCATGGTTGTTGGTGCCAGATGGGCTGGTCTGAGTATTTCACAATCTGCTCAGTTACTGGGATTTTCACGCACAACCATTTCTAGGGTTTACAAAGAATGGTG
>JAODTR010000019.1:1403132-1423408 GCA_025399935.1 Amblyopsis rosae
CTGTCCTATCAATATGGGCCAACATTTCTAAAGAATGCTTTCAGCACCTTGTTGAATCAATGCCACGTAGAATTAAGCAGTTCTGAAGGCGAAAGGGGGTCAAACACAGTTTTAGTATGGTGTTCCTAATAATCCTTTAGGTGAGTTTATATTGCGGTCAAATTACATCAGCTCGTGAGACCGATGCTTCCTACACCACAATGGAATCAGAAAGGCTGATAGGGATGATTAGGAAGTCATTCCTGTAAACGTTTCTGCCACCTGGGAAATGCCCTAAGCTCCTTCAGTGGAAAAGACATATTTATGTTTTTAGAAGTTTGTCCATTTAATAGATACACTTATTTAGTTGTAGGCTACATAATGTTTTTCCAAAATGTATGTGTAATTATAAATTTTTTTTGAAAACATTTGATGTGTTTTAGTAAGCATTGTCTCTTATTGTAGTTAGCAGACACATTTTCTCTCCAGTGTATTTCAATAAGGGTTTACTAGAATTTAAAATAATTCAACATGGCATTCGGACTACATTATTGAAATGTATTTGGAATGCCCCTGGAGTTATGACACAATCATGAAGAATGGAGGAGAAGAGTCCATATGAACGTTGATGCTGGCCAAGATGGAGTGGTGGTGGAAGTGCAAAATGCAGCATCTGAAGTGACACTGACAGAGCAGCAATACTACTGTGTAGATGGAAAGTGATGAGGGATGTGGTTTCCAAAGACAGGTGGTGTGTGACGGCTTGTCGGGGATGAGGTGAGTGCAGGCACTGACCAAGGAAGCTCAGGCAGAGAATGCTAATAAAGAGCAGTAGTGCTCGTAATCCTTTAATGAAGGTTTGTGCGAACTCTGGGTGAGGGTCCGTCCGGGATGACCAGAGGCGGGGGACGTGTGTGCCCAGGCGATCAGACGCCGTCGTACGGACAGTGGGACGTACGTCAGCCCCGGGGGGCAGCCAGCTGGTGCAGGGTCTCATCGTCCTGCCCTTGCGATCTCCCCGAGCACGTCCCACTGTACGGGCCCGACGACGCAGGAGGACGGCAGGATGGCGGTCGGCTCCTCTGGCTCCTCACCCGATTCGTGGAGCCGAGAGAGTGCGTCTGCCTTGGTGTTCTTCGACCCCGGCCGATAAGTCAGCGTGAAGGCGAAGCGGGAGAAGAACAGTGACCAACGGCGTTGACGAGGGTTGAGGCGTTTTGCTGCTCGGATGTACTCTAGGTTCCTGTGGTCAGTCAGGACCGTGAATGGGTCTGATGCGCCCTCCAGCCAATGCCTCCACTCCTCCAGTGCCAACTTCACCGCCAGCAGCTCTCGGTCTCCCACGTCATAGTTCCTCTCTGCCGGGGTCAGTTTCCTAGAGAAGAAGGCACAGGGGAGCAACTTGGGGGGGGTCCCCTGCCGCTGGGAAAGCATGGCCCCCACCCCCGCCTCCGAGGCATCCACCTCCACCACGAACGGAAGGGCCGGGTCGGGGTGGTGGAGCAGCAGGGCGGTGGTGAAGCGGTCCTTTAGGGCATCGAAGGCGGCTGCTGCCTCCCTGGTCCAGCGGAGGCTGGTGGGGCTCCCCTTCAGGAGGGACGTGAGAGGCGAGGCGATGGTGCTGTAGTTCCAACTTCTACCGGCGATGAACCGGCGGTAGAAGTTGGCAAACCCCAGGAAGCGCTGCAGCTGCTTGATGGTGGTGGGTGCTGGCCACGACCTGACTGCCTCCACCTTTAGCTCGACCATCTTCATCCCACGCTGGCTGATCTCATATCCCAGGAAGGAGACGGTGGTCTGGTGGAAGGAGCACTTCTCTGCCTTGACGTACAGGCCGTGGTGTAATAGGCGTCGCACGACTTCACGCACATGCTTTACGTGCTGGTCTCGGGTGGTGGAGTAGACCAGGATGTCGTCGATGTACACCACGACCTGCCGTCCGACCATGTCCCTGAGTACCTCGTCCATGTAGGACTGGAAGACCGACGGGGCGTTGGCCAGTCCGAAGGGCATGACGAGGTACTCGTAGTGGCCGGAGGTGGTACTGAAGGCGGTCTTCCACTCGTCTCCCTCCCGGATACGGACCAGGTTGTAGGCGCTTCTGAGGTCGAGCTTGGTGAATAACTGGGCTCCTCGCAGCTGCTCTACGGCCGACGGAACAAGGGGCATGGGGTAGCGGTACTTCACCGTCACCGCATTTAGGCCACGGTAGTCGATGCAGGGACAGAGCTCTCCTCCCTTCTTCTCCACGAAGAAGAACCCCGCCTGCACTGGTGACGTGGATGTCCGGATGAAGCCCAGCTGTAGGTTGTCCTGGACGTAGTCCTCCATTGCCGCTGTTTCGGCCGTAGAGAGGGGGTAGACCCGGTTCCTGGGTGGTGTGGCGCCAGGCAGCAGGTCGATAGCGCAGTCCCAGGGCCGGTGAGGAGGGAGGCATTCGGCGTTGCGCTTGGAGAACACGCCTGCGAGGTCTGCGTACTCCTGGGGGATGCCGGACGGGAGGGTGACCACAGGAACCGCTGCCACCGCAGCCCCACAGGAGACTAGCTCACAGGTCTTCCTACAGCCGGACCCCCATGAGAGGATCTCCCGTTTGCTCCAGGAGATCGAGGGGTCGTGGTGCTGAAGCCACAGGAGGCCAAGGATGACGGGGTGCAGAGGGGTGGAGGTGACATGAATTGTGAGCTGCTCCTTGTGGCATCCGTTTGTGGTGATCGTGACCGGGGGAGTCATGTGTATGACGGGTCCTCCTCCGAGCGGTCTCCCGTCCAGCGCAGTGACTGACAGCAGGGTGTCGAGGGGGATGGGTGGCAGGCCGAGGGAGCGAAGGAGCCTGCGGTCGATGAAGTTCCCTGCTGAGCCGGAGTCGACTAGGGCTGTGGAGGGATGGGAGGACATATGGCTGCTAAATACAACCTGACAGCAGAAAGGGCATGCCACGCATGGCAGAGAACCCAGACGCCTAGACGTCGGATGGACAAAAGAGGATGTACTCACCGCCTCCTGTGCCCCCGGCGGGCTCTCTCTTCGGCCGAGAGTCTGGTGATCCCTACCTCCATGGGCTCCTCGTGCTCCGGTTCCCCCCGGCGGGGGTGCGGGGAGAGACGTCCCGCCAGACGGTCCCGGTCCTGGGGAGGCGGAGATCAGGCACTGTAGAGCCCGGCACACGCCGGCCATCTGCCGCTCCAACGCTTCGAGGTGATCCCCGTCTCCTCCGTCGGCAGAGGAAAGCGGGGTGGTTGCTGGCTCCTGGTCTGCGGCGCTCATGTTGAGGTCCGTGATTCTGTGACGGCTTGTCGGGGATGAGGTGAGTGCAGGCGCGGACCAAGGAAGCTCAGGCAGAGAATGCTAATAAAGAGCAGTAGTGCTCGTAATCCTTTAATGAAGGTTTGTGCGAACTCCGTCGCAGGAGACAAACAGGTAACAATACGACAATCACGGACACCGACAAAACGAACAAGACAACAGATATAGCCCTGATGGGAAGCAGGTGACAGGGATTGCGCTCTCCTGCACATGTGGCAAGCGTGGCAGGAGATGAGCAGGTAGCAGGTATGAGGTCAGAACGCCGGGGAGGAAGACCGAGGAAGGTGGGCGCTCGACCCCGCCACCTCGGGCGTTACATGGTGAATACGGGTGGGAAAATGTAACCCCTATAACAACAATGTCTGTAAGCAAGTCATGGGATACTATAGTCTTAAATAATCTATGTTTTGACATCAGGACGCCACTAATGATATCTAATAAGTTTAAAGACATTAAGTAAAATAAGGCCAGATGAATACTCATATAAATGTGCATGGGGACATGATGGGGTGCCACATCATTTACCGATACATAAATAAGATAAAGAGGAACACGGTGAACACAGCAGATGAACACGTTGCAGTCAGGTATCTCCAATGCATATAGGGAAAATAAGCAGCTTTGTGGCCCAGCATTGGGATCTGTTAGGTACATACTGGACATGAGAGGCCACCACTGGTACATAACAGACTATAGGAGTCAGCTCCACAGCTGGGTCTATAGGTATACTGTAGCATGACATCCACAACATAGGCCTATAGGGACAGGCTAGACAGAAACAATGTTATACAATGACCAGGGTAGCATGACATCCACAACATAGACCCATAGGGACAGGCTAGACAGAAACAATGTGATACAATGACCAGGGTAGCATGACATCCACAACATAAGCTTATATGGACAGGCTAGACAGAAACAATGTGATACAATGACCAGGGTAGCATGACATCCACAACATAGGCCTATAGGGACAGGCTAGACAGAAACAATGTGATACAATGACCAGGGTAGCATGACATCCACAACATTTGACTAACTAATCTTCATTACATAATCAATCATCATCACCACCAGCGTTAGGCATACTTACTGTAGACTGTCATGGTTGAAGAGAGTTTTGAGCAGCAGGTTGAATGTGAAGATCCCCTGCACAGCAGCAGAGGTACAGTAGCACCAGTCCTAAATGAGTGGCCAAAGTGGCTGTTATACCTCTAGACATGCATTCGGATGACTGATGAACCAATATTTTATTTGTTATATTATTACCAGGGGTAATACAAAGAGTGAGGGTCCGTTTTAAAGTAGCTCTAAGTGACACGTGAAATCACAGAGGTATATGGACAGAAAGGAGAGTTTATGTGAGCAATGATGACAACGTGCACCATGGGACTTTTCAATGTTTGAAGTGCAATCTTAAATAATCGGGGGAAAAATGATCCTCTATCAGGATCAAAGCAATTTGATGGCAATGTAAACGCACTGCTTCTTAATAATTCCACAACAAGACAATAAAAAGCACACACAAAAGTTTTGGTGTACAAAAAAAAAAGAAGTCACATCATTGCGAAAGCAATTTAACATAGAATAAATAAAGGGTGATCTGTTTTTGGAATTAGGAACAGGTGGATAAGTTTTTTCAATCTTTTTAACAATGTTTTTATTGAAGGATTACAGAATACACTTGTTAAATATGGATTGTTGCATCTGCCATAAAACTGAATGCCAGAAATTAAACCTTTAATATAAGCAGGTTTGAAATAACGATAGTCAAAACAATATGACATGAATGCACATACGGTTGTAATGAGAACTGATTTTAGAGGGATGCTGACTGAGATGCAAAATGTTTTTCCACAAAATATCATAGGATTTGAGTGTTGAGTCGGCTAATACCTTCCTCATGTGTGCCCTGGATGATGTAAAATACATTGTTAGGAAAGAACGAGAGCTGGAAAAGGGGGTAGGCCTACTGCTATGGTATCCAAATATGAAATGGAGTTAGCAACAATTCTGTAGTATTAGTGACGCTGTGACAAGCTACAGCAATACAATCGTGAATGACAGACTTAAGGAGACTCATGATTGGATAATGGACCTTCACAGGACAGCCAAACACATTTGTTATATGGTAATATAATTACTATGCTACACTATACTGTATTATTCTTATATACTGTATCATTCTTAAACGTGTAAAAGAGTTTATCGCAAGTCTGTCGTAACCTTAAGAATGTAATCTAATAGCTATAGCCTACCCTCGGCTGGTAGCCTACCGTACTCGCTCCTCAGCCGTCCATCCAAATAATGAAGTGTTTGCTGACTGAATAATTTCACTTCACCTAAATGCTGATAGGCTTCCCAGCAATATTTCTGATTCATTGAGAATGAAATCTAAAATGAAAGCGACAATTGTCTTTATGTTAACATTAAGATTAACTATCATCACTAGTAAAAACGGAAACGAAATAGTATATATGCTGTATATGAGAAACTGAAAACATTAGCTAGATCCTGCTGCTTTCCGATGTCTCCCCTTATTGTTAATGACACACTGTTGGATGGATGTTATCAAGTTGTATCTGATGTTATGATCATCTCACAGCGATGTGGGTCAGCTGTCTACGGGCGTGGCAAAAGGTCCAATACATCTGAAGGTGAGCTTCCATAAGGTGCCTTCTGAAGGGCTTTCTATTTTCATTGCCATTATTGGCTCAAGACAGAAATGTGTGTATATACCACATTTTACAGATTTCACACAGAACAAAAGAAGTAGAGTAGAGTAATTGAGGCCATCTATCTGTAAACCACTGACCTTGATTGAAACTCCAAAAATATACATCTGTGAAAATTACAATTTCGTTGTAAAATAAAACAGTACAGTAGTGCTGTTCTAACTGACCAGTAACCGCAACCATAATTTTTGATTTGACACACTTCATCTAGTGCGACAGGTAAACCAGGTCTAAAAGTTGTTAAATTAATGAATACCCATGTGTAATGATATGCATAGCAACATTAAGATGACCAAATATTGCAAGCAAGTAATGCTTTGCAAGTAGCCTCCGAAGAACTAGGCATGAAAAGCTTGTGAATAATCTCCAACTTCTTACAATGGATCACCTGCCGTAGATGTTCAAACTTACTTTTTCAAATCGCTAAGGAATAACCAGATCTTTGAAAGATAACCAGATAATTGAAAGACCAATTAGCAGAAGATTGTCAAAAATGTGGAGAATGCACTGCATGTCTATTGTTAAGAAATATTCAGCAGTGTGCAAATTCTTTTCAAAGAAAATCTAGCTCAATCCAGCTCAAATCTCAATTCTTGAGAATCGAGGAACTGCTTCTGCTAATAACCGCAAAGTAAAAATGTTTATCCAAATCTCTTCCATAGAGAGGAAGACTGGGACAATTGTTAAAATATCTATCCTCAAAGTGGATATTTCTCAGATTGCTTTGCACACGTCGAGCGTTAATAACAACAAATTCACAACATGACAATGTAGTTGTCAGGGCCCCTCCCTTTGTAAATACCACAGTATATGTTCTTCCTCTTAGATCTCATTTCACCTGGTCTCACAAATATGGCAATTAGCTTTGTGGCTCCTTTATGCAGGTGCCACTGAGCAGGTATGGCAATCATTTTCCCAATTAGCATAATTGTCTTTCAGGCTATGATTTGGAAACCAAATCAAACACATTATTGTACAAAGCCTCGGACATCCCTCCATTTAAAGTACCGCCATCACTGGCTATCTTGGAGGACTTGACTTGGCTGGAGGGACCCTCGCTCGCTGTCTCATGGATGCACGGATGCGACAGGTGTAGTGCCCAAAAGTGATTGTCCTATAAAAAGTGATTGCCGTCTGTCTGCAGCTGCTTTTATCTGGATACAATTATTATTGGCAATTTCCGATGTGTATGCTATATGTGTTTCTTTGTCAAATATCCTTATTTATATTTGCAAACTAGACCAGTAATTAACATGATGGTTTCATTCAAGGAGATGCTGGTTTGAAACAACCAATTTTAACCAGAAACTATAGCACTCGCTGCTATTTTTTGAGTTTAACATGGACCTATGCAGTGTTTTCCAAGAATGGTTAGCATACACAAGTTTGCCCAGGGGCAGAGGAAGAACCATACACTGGCTCTTTCACTTCAATCGCATGCTTTGGTGAGTGTAAGCATAGCCATAGCCTATCAGGCTGCAGACATGCCAAATGAATATTCATTTCCATTCTATATGCGAAGGTGCGAATAAAACATTAGCTTCCTGTGGTGAAGCAATTTTGGATAATATCGTATAGACTAGAGTTCAACACTGATGAACTGCACGAAATAATGTTCAATGTGCTAAAATCACAAACTTAGGCTATTGATAAGGTACAGTAGGCTACCTGCATAATATTGTTGGCCTGTGTAATTACAAAGCTGGCAGTGATAACAAAAATGGTAATATCATACTACTAGGCTTGTAGCCTACTTGCACACATAGCCTACTAGGCTACATCATAGTTGTAATAGGTATATTAGACAAATTGTTATTGCCCATCTAGTTTCATGTACGCCCACCCACACGCACATTTCTAGGTACGCTACTGGCTGGGACTCTGCTATGAGGAACGCAACTGATCACAGGCTTGAGCCTATGCCAGTTTGTGGCCTCCCTCATCTTGTCTTCGGATGAGGGCCTGAAGGGTTGGACCCGTTGCCCGAGGCACAGCGGGTCCAAGAGCGGATGGGAAACCCCCTCTCAGTGTTCTTGCTTGTCCAATCCAAGGTGTTGCAACCTGACAATGAGAGACAGGAGCTGCACTGCAGGCATTCGGGCTGATGACTATAGAGTAAGGAGGCCAACTGGTTTGGCTGACCAGGCCCCAATGTTGAAAGGTTCCAGGCAGGCCCTTCGGAGACGTTGATTGTGCCGGACAGACTTTCTGGCCCACAAGCAGGCTCTGGAAAGGCGGCATCAGACAAGCCAGTGGTGTACCGCAAGAGGCCAGCAGGATTGGGGTCTGGGAGACCCAGCCCAGGCCTGGTGAAAATGAGCCTTGAAGGCCACTTACAGGGGGATCTAACATAGACAGGCTACATCAAGCATTAGCCCCACATAGCTTTAACCGGTTTTCATTCACCTGACTGGGCTCATTATTAGTGTTATTCAGCTATTATTAGTGTTGGCTTGTGGCTTGCTTTATTTTATTCGAATCAAAGTGTTTTCACCTTATTGATTTGGTATGTTTACTTGTTTTGGACAGCCCCCAATGCTCAGAGGTTTGTATACATTTTTCTATTAGCATGATTCAGTGGCTGACAGCACAGTATATTATTTGGTTGTAGTAACTAAGTTGTTGGTAAATATACACATATGTTTTTGGAGTGGTTTTCTGTTGGTTAATACAAACCTGTGTTTTGCTGTGGTGCACCTGCACCTTTGCAACAGTGTTCATTTGTTTGTGAATAAAAACGTGCTTTTGCAGATTTTCTGTATTATTAGAATAACTTTGTTTTGGGTGATGTTCAGTTAATATAAATACGCTTTTGCAGGTGGTTACAGTATAATTAAAGTGTAACTGCCCCCTAAAATATGTGTTTTTTTTATCTGTAAACTACAGTAAGTAATGGGTCTGACCTGTGATGAGACACATCAATGATTGTGTTAATATTGACAAAATTCCCATTTTTATAAAAATCTGCATTTTACGTGCTGAAAACGGACCTACATATCATATCCGTTAAAAGTCACCCCTGGACCTGGCTGGTTTAGCTCATACGTCATCAAATTCAAATGATAACGTTAATGGGGGTCCCCCTCTCAGCCCCTCCCCTCACTCAGCTCCTTGATGCATTCGGTTGTAGTGGGTGGAGTCAAGCTCAGAGCTGTTACACTTTGAGAATGAACCTGCATTTTTGCAATAGTACCCAGTTAGGGAAGGGAACACCCACCCGTGGCTTTGCATGGTGTTTATTAGCTAATATTGTGTCTACAGTGTATAGGCAATATATTATATTGGCTCACATGTCTAGCCCTGGCCCAATGTATCATTCCTGCCAGAGGTTTTATCACCGTCATGTGTATTTGCTACTGTAGTTTGGCACATCTGTTATGCCTGGTACAACCACTGATGCATTATAACAGGAATACATAGTAGGCCTGATCAGTGTTTGCTGGTAAATCAAGGGGCCTATCAAGACAGAGGCGCTCTCATTGGGTGATGAGGCCAGAGAGAGGGCCCACATTCAATCAGTTAGACTGGCACCCTTGACATAAGATGCCACTCCACCAAGGCTGTTGCATTTTCCTATAGGCATCATTGAAGGGGGACTCTCTGATGGATATCAGTGTCGGCAGCCTCCTGGGCAGCCCTGAGCAAATTTGCAAGGTCTTGCAGACACTGACATCAGTCTGTCCCCTGTGGCTATCACACCAGACCAGTAGGTAAGTATCATCCACTTCCATCCAGTTATGAAGGCAACTATCAGGTTCGCTGAATTCCTGGATAACTGTCAGTGATCCACGGAATCTTCAAGCAAGAAGATTGTGGGAGGTAGAATGTAGGCTGTGGGGTGATTCTATATATTTTGCTGTTCTTTAGACTGAGGTCTCCGATCAGAGGTACAGTAGAGAGGAATCTAGCTTTTGCTTTCTTTCTGGGAACACAAAACAGATAATGTCTTGTAGAATACTGAAAGACACTAGAACGTATTGAGGACGATCTTCAGGAATGCAAATATATTTTCATTTGATGCAATATTTAGCGAGTTAAGCGTGCTATAGGGTAACATTTTAAGGATTTCAAATGTGCCTTCAATGGCCAGCCAGATTGTGTTGAGTTAAGTAAGCAGGGAGCCAGAGTTAGACACTGAAGGTGCTGGTTACCCTTGAATCAGAAACATGCAGTACAGCATGCACCGAGCATGTAGTGTTACTGTTTTCCAAGGATTTAGGTGAGTTTACAAAGACTGCAGGGTATTTAATATGGAGTGCATAGTATCCAGAAGGCCAGCATCATTTGTTGTAGCATTATACCTAACTGAAGTAGGGTGTTATGTTCCTTTAACAGTCTTTACGTTCCAAACATCGATGCCAGTGACTGTTGGCAGCTCCTTGGGGAAGGGCTGATCCCCATGTTCTAAAGACTTGCTGAAATCTTGTTTTATTAGATTTGGGAAGGTATCTGTCCAGCAAGCAGGAACTTCTAGTCTAGTGTAACCAGAAAATTCACTTGGTGAATATGGTGTAGACACGCTCCATTGGGAAATGTTAACAGTTGTTGCCTCCTACTGGGTGTAGACCTCTGGTTTATTTAAAAACTATTGGAAAGCCTTTAACAAATAGATGTTGCTACATCTGGTTTGAGCGCCTCATCTAGTTCTGAACATGCTCGGCTTCAACGTCATTTCACTTAGCTAAACTATGAAAACGCTAATGCGTTATACGTTAGAATTCGACTATAATCTAGCGATAATTTAGCTGAGAGCAATAGTCAGGCGGAGCCAGGCTAAGGTAGCTTCGTGAGACCATCCTGTTCTCGATAGCTTCACTTTAATTTTGCCGTGATAATCAGTCTGGAAAGCCTAGAAAACATTGCAAATGTCTCCGAGTGGCAACTGAATTTACCAATCAGCAATGTATTGATAGCTACACGAGCGTGGTTTAGGTGTGCAGCGTGGTTTAGATTTGCCGACAGAGAAAACGACCAGATGGTTCATCCAATCAACTGCCAAATATTTTTTGAAAGTGCCTGCCCTTTACAAACAGTTTCATTGCTCTCCCCAGATGGACATGGGAATAACAATCTGTCTGGCATGTCAGGTTTAAGGCTTCTGCACCGGAAACTGGATTACCTCAAAGGAAGTGATCTTATAATCACTCTAAAGGAATCAGACATGCTAAACTTTATTTAATAATACATGTATTAACTGGTTGAGCTTGAACAAGGGCAGGATAATGTAATCCCTATTTATCCAGATTGTGTGTAAGTAGTCTTCCTGACTGAACTTTTCGCTATAGCTTCAGTATGCTACATTCCACAGGTGCAGGTAACTCTGTAATTCAAATCTGGACGTCATGATTTCAAACTGATCTCATGTTGAACGGCTCCTTAATACTTAACATTTGTATTCACTCTAAGTAGCACTGGATAAAAGCATCTTCTAAATGACCAAATTCTAAATAGTCTCGAAGGTTCTCAGTGTAAACAGTTGTGCACCAGAGAAGGCCCCATTGACAATACTGCATTAATCTACAGTAATTTGAAACGAATGGGCTGTATCATTATATTGCCAACAAAGATACAGTATTTTAAATAATACATTTTTATACAGTTGTTATTGCTTTATTTGTACCAGGATTTGTGAAGGTCTGTCTTTGCCTCCCCATGTCTTAAATGTACCGCAAGCAGCATATTTTAAAATTAAGGTGACAACATGAGTCTTACAAACTGCTTTACAAGCTTGAAGGCCTCTTACTGCATTTTGGCAGACAGAAGTGTGCCTTTAATCTCAAGACTGTTTACCTCAGGGATGGCACTCTAACCACAAGGTCACCAAACAAACGTTGGAACAGAGCAATTATTAGTCAATGAATGTAGTTTCTGTACAAAATAACCCTCATGAGAGCGCAGGCAAAGTGAGAGTGCATGCTGTGCGGTATTATTTAAGTGCAGAAGCAGACAAATACTTCCTATTGGATTGTTAACCTTTGATCCTAGCGAAACATTGGCTGAAAATCTTTTCTTGTTATGTTGTTTGTTTCACAGGGTAGAGAACTAAAGCCCAGTCATAATTAGCAATGGAAATTGGTTGAAAAGTTTTTACAAAACAACAGCTAACAACATGCAAGCTTAATTACTAAATATAACGCAAATTATCTAAATCTTCTTTGTATTTACATGTTTAATAGGTTTGCTTTTGTATGTATACAATGCATGTATTATCACTGTGTGTGTGTGTGTGTGTATGTGTGTGTGAGTGTGTGCGCATGCATGCATGTGTGTGGGTGTGTGTGTGTGTGTAAGAGTAAAAAAATGCATGGAAGTTCATGCAAAACATTATTTCTAATATTTCACTTTGCAGACCCAGACGTTGTCACTGAGACTGACCTAGCAAGTCCAGTCATTCCAGACCCGATCTTTCCCATTAAAACCAACTGCCATTCCCATGAACAACAATCCTCTGTGGTAAATACTGTAGAAGAAGCTTATGGTGGAAAGTAAAGCCCTCAAAGTTGATATTCGAACAGTTTAGAAAGCGCTTGAATTAGTGATAAATCCTTTTGGACTCGCCTGTGAGCAGATGTGACAAGTTGAATTATTTCCTCTTTACTAGGAAGCGTTGCAGGAAGCTCAAAACATATGGTGCCTCACATCTCCATCCCATCCCATAAAAGTCATTAGAGGACGAATGTTCCCAGGAGCAGCTAGATTCTGGAACAGCAGCCAAGAGGTGCTATAGTCATCTCCTTTTGTGATTCAGGGGTGCCAGTGGCCCTTCCCCAAAAACAACAACAAAAGTGTTGTCACCCAACTATGATTCACTTTGAATTACTGTCTGATTTCATTACTAAAACTGGACTAAATCATGCAGATCCCTTTAGTCAGAAGCTGCATTTCATCTAACAATGATTGGGCTCAATATTTAACCTTTGCCCTTCAATTATCTTAAGATATGTCTATACATCAAATAAATAATCAGCGCATGCATACTTTTACATTTCTAAGAGGGGCATTGGAGTGTTCAAAAGTAAAATGATATTGATGCAGTATAATGTGCCCATTGTGTACAATTTGAAAGATGTAATGTAAACTAGGTTTTTAATGTGTAAAGCCAACTAAGAGAGTTGAGGCTGTGTAATTTAGCCTCACACGTCTTAGATTAAGAGGTTCACCCACACTCACGTCTTTCATGTCACAAGATGGACAAAAGCGAAAACTATGCAATAACATTTACAACTGTAATAATTAATAAGCTGTACTCCCTAAAATAATAATAATAATAATAATAATAATAACCATTTAAAGGATGAAAATACTAAAATGCTACTGTTGCACATATTAGATATTGCTTCACACATTTCCCTGGCTAAGAAAGTGGAGATGCTTTATATCTTACAGTCACTCATGTACAGTAATGTTGAGCATGTATTCAGGTTTACCAGGTTAAACAATTATTATAAAACCACAGGATTCAGTTTTCTATAGCATGCAGGCCTTTAGGGCCATTTTATGGTTTTCTCCCTCGTGACACTACTGTACACATAAAAGCATATGTTAATATGTCCCATGGCACCAGCTAAACCTTTGGGGCAATAACAGTTATGTACAGTTCACATAATATATTTAAACGTTATAGAATTGTGCCTTATGGTAATTTTCTCAAACACAGTCATTATTTATTATTCTTTTGCAACAGTTAACTAATAATACTTTTGTCAATCAATATTTAATTAAGAAATCAATTACTTTAAATTACTTCAGATTATAAGAAGGGAGAGGCGATCTCTGTTTGCTCAGACTTCAGCAATGCATGTGTGAACATTAGAACAGGGATCTGTATTCCCTGTGTTGTGGTGGTCAGCGCTATAACTGTTTATTTATGTATGTATTTATTTATGCCATTTATACAGCATACAGTAACAAGGACTTAATTAAACTACATAGTTGACTCATTGACAGTTTAGTTATGATAACAGTGTGTGACTAGCCATCAGAGTCAGTTGTTTGATGCAAGCTAGTCTAACGTGCACCATGCATGTTTTACTGATAGAGAAATAAACAAACAGTGACGGGCACACATATTCAATAACTACATAATGGTTTTCCAGAGGACCCTCCTGTCACAGGCCAGACCCATTTTTTTATTTTCTGTCAATCATCCACATTATGAATAACATCTAAATTGCTTTTTCTGCTCCAAGCATCACACCCTTTTTAAATGCACAAGTCTATCTCCAAAGTGCAAATGGATTCAAACTCAAATGTTTGATGACATTATTTGTTTTATGTTTTTTTGTGTTATTGCTCAGACGGGGGTGTATGCCCTACTTCGGTAAATTAACACAGGCAGTTATTCCCTTGTAACTCAAGTGATCCTGGTGGGTATAAACATTTTCAAATCTGTGACGTCCTGCTGACAGCATGTCGGAAAGGGCCACAGTTCATTGCTTTTGACACAGTCCAGGCCAATGAATCTGTCTTACAATGACTCCTGACAATGCCACTGTTCATTCTGATGTGATGGAAGGCTTAGCTACTAAGCATCTAGAATACAGAGCCATCGCTCCTGTAAATGATGCATTTAGTGTAGTCGGGTACGCTGAAATACACCAGACTGGCGTATACACACACACAATATCTCCTCTAGTCTGGATACACATTGCATCCTGGATGAATAATTGAATCCTCAAAGTGTACTTCAAAGCTGCTCACCAGGTGGTGTGTCTTCCAACAGCTGCCTTACTGGCCGGCACAGCCAAAGATCCAGCAGAATATTCGTTTTCTCCTTCTCTAAATGTTCGACAAAACTGTGTCCGGATGATAACATTGTGTGCAAGCACAATCATACCAGCCATGAGACATTCTCCTCCCTGGTCTATTTCAATACTGTTCAAGGGACAGCAGTGGGATGGTGTTTACCTGATGAAAGGAGGCCTCAGACTGATACAGTTACCCACCTACAATATGATGCCACCCCTATGTAGCAAAGAGCTGCCGTGAGGCTCCTCACAGCCAGGCAGGCGTGAAACATGATGAGGGGATTCCTCCGTTACGTTCCTACGTTAGACACTACTTTTCAACTGAAATCAAATAGTTATAGCGCCTCTGAAAAAAGAAATACGTTTTTATTACATTATAATTATTTATTACTATAAAAAATTTAAAATATACTCAAAATGACTTAATAAAACTTAAAAAATATCATAGAGATTGGTAATAAAGGTAATATAACATACGTCTAGAATGGCAGGTAATGAGATGTGAATCCAGTAACTCAGCTGGTCTCTTCTTCCTGGCAGGTTGCCCAAAAACAGCAGCTCAGCTGTTTGGGTCGACAGGCCTCCGAGTATAAAGTTCAAAAGTGAATAGGATCACAGAATGGCATTTTTCGTATAGTTTCGTTTTGGGTTATGCCATGCTCCGGTTTTATTCAGTGCTAATAAATGTAGCTTTTGGCATACATTTCAGATATGTTGAGGTCTTCTTTTTCAAATGATATGCTGTTTGCTAACTGCACAAGTTAAAAGTCTACCGGTGCGGATTACACGTGTCATAGTTCGGTTTGTATCTTTTCGTTTCTAACAGCAAGTTATCCTATCACTTTGAAACTTTGTGCAAGATAATAATTTTAAGTGCAAAGATATTAGTACAACATATTACCTCTTTAAATTGGGCATCATCTCTAAAACCTTTGATAGAAATTGGATGGGGTGTGTTCTGTAGCTCCTGCTCACTTATATTGGTAAAAAATTGAGAAAGCATCTTTAGAATGAAAGATGGTGATGGTAGTTATCACCTTAAATATAACTGGAATATTGTTATTCTATTGCTATTATTAAATTAGACCAGAACTCTGCTCTTGTGTTTTTAACGACATGTTCGTCAGTCTATGATTTTCTTCCATTTCTGTTAGCTCTCTTCACTCTCTTGTAATATTTGGATGGAATATTTAGCCTGGGCTGTTCCTTTAGCTGATTTCTTGAAATTGTACTGTGGGTAACAACATCAAGGACATATTTATAAACAGGTGTGGAATAAAAGAGAGATCAGCTATTCTGTGCTAAATGCTCATTGAATGTAGTTGAAGCCAGAGCAGGCACTTGTACGTACCACTTGCGTGAGGTTAAAATACTAAATAGTGTTCATAATATTTACTAGCAGTGCAGCAGGCATACTCTACGACAAAGTAATCAAACATATTTTCTCACGAGGCCGTAACTCTTGACAAAACCTTGTTTGACACAATGTTTACAATTTAACAACAGGTTAGCTAAAGATGTAAAATAGGCAAGTGTTTGAAGTACCGTAATGTACCCTGCCTGAAAACCTCTACATGTACAGTAGTTGGTTGAGGTGTATGAGACTCCTGTGACTGTGTCTCTGCAGAGTCCATATCCAGACAACATGTTTGGGTGGGTCACATTTGAAAAGGATGGGTTTGCCCAGAGCAGGTCAAGGCCGTTAACATAGAGTAAGAGAGGCCTGTGGTAGCCCAGTAACCCGGCAGCCAGGTGTGGAGGCCAAACAGCCTGAGTGGTGGGTGGGAATAGTGAGCCCTTTCCCAGTGTCCAACATTGTGACTGTTGGTGTAGTCGCCCAACATGGAGGTGACGGATAGATGCCACTCACCGTGAGAACCAGTCAGTAAATATGATATGATTGATCATGGAATAAGTAAGCCATCATAAAAAAAAACATGAAATAGATGGTTGACAACTAAATGTGGATTGTATATGATGCCGATATACAATGTACTCTATGTACTGTACAAAGTCCACTATTGAGTTATTGAGTTAACAATGCCTTCTATATTTTGACACATGGCAGCTAGTGCTGAGACCCTGGGCATGGCACTGCATGACAAACAGCTAAATATAAACCTCATTATAACTGATGCCATCATGCGCTGAAAACGTTACTGTTGTATTCATGCTTCCAATGACACCTGAGGTATAATGAGGCAACGGAGGTGCAGTGAAGCAGGTTGCATCGTCACAATAAACTGTCAGGTGGGAACATGAGCGCCATGTGATGGCATCAACAGAAGCTAGAAATCAAACGATAGTCATGCCACACAATGGCACGCGGCGTCGCGGAGCCTGTATTATATCTTGTTTCTCGAGGGTGCCTACTGTATGTCTATGCGATGTGCGCCTACAACTTGTAAAGGAATATTAGTTTAGTCTAGCGTGTTGGATTTAAGATTTAGACTTGTGTGGAGGAGTGTGGCGAGTGCAGCTTAAATCTGTATTTTCTAACACAGACTAGACTATCACAAGTATTACTAAAAGGGGAATTCCACATTTACCACGCAAAAATATTTGTTTTAATTAAGGACCAGATCAATAGCAAGCAGATGATCGATTCATAATAACTAAACTTAAATAATGGAATAATTCTGGAACTTTCTGGAACTCCCCGCATATTCCCACTTAACAGAGAGGAACACCGACGCCAAATGCTTCAGGCTGACAAGGCTCACCAAACAGATCACAGGCCGTCCAGGGTAAATTGTTCTATTTACCCCCCAAGGCAAGGGTCCCCCACAACAATTCAATAAGCATAGATGCATTCCTATGTCCTAATAGAAAGCTTAGCATTTGACAACCCAGAGCAAGCGGGTGCCAACAGCCAAGCTGAAAATACGGTCAGCATTATGGGTCAATGTGTTAATTGTTTCCTGTATCAGGGAGTTTATCTTCATGGCTGCCTTCACTGCAGTTATCATTTCATATCATTTTTGTGACCGACGAGAAAAGAAGTGAATTGAAGTAAATGATTGTCACTGCCCATTGAACTCACTGACTGCTTCCTAGCGTAGTATGCATTCCATGCTCGTATCATGGAATTTAGAATTAGTTTAATTATTTATATATTATTTATATTTTAGCTGAGAAGTTGAAACTACCAAGGAGTAAAAAAAAACATCCAGCATAAATAATGCTCTCATCTTCTACAAGCTGTCCAGTAAAATATTTTTTGTTGAAACAAATAATACTTTTTTTCTTCAATTGTGACCATGGTAAAACAAAACGTCAGTGCTGCAGACCATGGGCTAAACACATTATGTGGGGTGCTACTGTATTATCTTCTGCATAGGCATTGCTAATTCGCTAAAGTGCATTTGTCTGTATCCTGTAAAGAGTGCAGCATCTGACAGCAATCCCTTTCATTCCTTATTCAGCCTGAACTAATGTTCATCTGTTCATCAAAAGGTAGAAATCAATATTTCCATGTGATATAGCATGCGTAGTGAAAGCAATTCCTAGTTTGTTGCACAAAACTACAGATTTAATAATTGTGGAGATAAAACATCTAATTAGCAATTTATGATAATATTGGCATTTTACTGTGGCATTGCACAGTAGTTTGACATGCGAGTGTTATTTTATTTCTGGAATCCCGGCTCTCCACAATACCTAATTTATTCTTCAACAAAAGGAGAGTATGTGTACAAAGTATCTTTTGTACACATATATGCAGTAATTTTCTAATAAGTATTTGCTATATTGATATTTAAATGTACAATAATTTACATAGCGGGGGCATGCAATTAAATATTTAGAAAAACACCGTTGTCTTTGTCTCTCAATTAAACAATTCTTATTTTGTAAACATGTTTACATGCAGTGAAAGACCAGTATAATAATAAAATAAAAAAAATAAAAAAATCTTTAACACAAAACAGCAATTTCACATGCAATATTGGAGGGTTGAAGCAAGAGGATAAATATCACTTCATAATGCCTCTAAATAGACTGCTCAGCTTGCTACTTCCTGCTTAATTATCAGGTAGATCCACCTCCTCATTGCGTTATTGATATTTGTAGACAGCACTTAAATTCTCTGTTTACATCTCCAAATGCTTTATTGCAGATCGGAGATATGTAAGATAATATCTGTACTGACAAAACGGCAACATTTGTCAATTCTTACAATAAGAACCACATTTTATTCTTGGCAGTGAACTGTCCCATTTGTTGTTGACTGTTTTACTGTATTCTGTAAAAAATGATGTATATAATAATATGCACAAAATGTTTTTAATTATATAAAATATTATGTAATGACATTGAAGACATTGCTTTGTTTACAACTTGGAATAACAAATTGTACAATATTGTCTACGTTTATTCATTTTATTCAGTGGCATGACAGGTTTTTGACCCCTCCAGATTCCCTACATTTTTTTATATTTGTCACACAGATAGTTCAGATATCCAAACAAAATGTAATATAAGACAAATTGGAAAATTCGTTTTTAAATAATAATTGTATGTATTTAAAGAAATAGGTCATCCTACATGAAGTGGTGTATAAAAAACATGCTCCCCCTTGGTCAATCAACCCTTTAACCAAATTTAAAACTTTATTAAAATAAAGCAGGCATCATTGTAGCAAGCTGTGTTGAATCTAAACATGACAGAACCTAGATATGGATGCCTGCTAATCTACACTGATCCCAGCATTCCTCCAGTTTGCAGATTCTGGACCTAGCATTGTTTGAAACACAGAATGTTGAACATTAAAAGTAGTCTGTGCGTCTAAATGGGTGCCTTCCCACAACTAAACTTTAATGCATTCAGACTCCTCAGTTCTCATGAAGGTGGCCAATTTTGCCAGGTATTGTTTTTCCCTACCCTTCTGCTTATCCCCTTTTTTCCTTTCCTTTGCTATTGAGAATCTCTTCCGGCTCTTCTAGACATGATCTGACAGGAAATCTTTGAGAGGCAGCGCTGTGCTAACTGCCCAGAGATTTCAACTGTCTGTTCTTGCTGGAGAGAGAAGCCGAACACTGGCCTCCTATTAGTCTAAACACACCAATCCCCCAATACACTCTTTTTCCTCCCATCGCTTGCTCGCCCTCTCCCCCTCTCTCGCTGCTCATCCCAGGCCTGGCGAGGGCTTTGACAGCTCTCAGCGTCCCAGCCTGTCAAACAGGGCCTGTTATTCTGCACCCTCCCTCTGGGACAGGAGGATACACACATGCACGCTATCACACACACACACACCCACACCCACACGCATATACATAATCGCACACGCAAAGATGCACGATCACACAGGCAAAGATACACGATCACACACACAAAGATGCACACACACACACACACACACTCCCTATCACTCTCACACACACGTTTGCATGCAACCATAGCACATGCATTCGGAAATGCCCTGCACAAGACAAACACACACACACACACACACACACACACACACACACACACACTAACATGCACCAGATATATAAACACAAAACAGAGC
>JAODTR010000019.1:1423786-1434976 GCA_025399935.1 Amblyopsis rosae
TGCATTCTGAAATGCCCTGCACAAGACAAACACACACACACACACACACACACACACACACACACACACACACACACACAGTCTGTCTGTCTCACACAAATATTTTCCTTCTGCCCATGTAATACTTGCACATACAAAAACTTTTGACTGCACTTAGACGATGTTCTGCTTGTTGTCAGCATTTCTCAAAATATGCTGACATCCTGCATGCGCTAATCAGGATCAAATATATTATCTGCACAGACACTAATTTAGTGAGCTTTAGCCTCTCCTCCGCAGCGCTGACACAAATTTCTCTCTTTATGGAGTGTTCTTGTCAATCCATGTGATTGCCTGAAATTTACCAATCATTAGCTACAATTTAATAATGTGCGGTGGATCCAGAGAGCTGACAGGTGTCCAATCAGGAGTTTGAAATGATTCCTCAGAGAATTTGAATGCTAGCTTGCAAATGAACCTGCAGGTGCTTCCACAGCTGTATTCCCAAGTCCATCCCAATACGATGTGCATACTAAGGAGCAGAAATTGCCCGTCTCTCGGGCTGTTTCACAATTGATGATTTCTTTTCTTTTTTTTGTTTCATCAAGCAATACAAATAAATATGGAGTTGTTCCTACTTCACATACAACCCTTGTATGAAATAAGTATTTTGTGAAAGTTGAGAAAGATCCAGAGCATTTCATTTGGGGCAGTGTTTTTGTACTGTTGTGAATCAATGAAATTAAAGGGTTAAATAATGTTTTATCAAACAGTGCTAGAGGAAATTCAAAGGAGAAGAGAGCAAAACATTATCTTGGGTATGCATGCACACACACACGCACACATTTTTTCTACCTAAATATTTGCGCTGAGTTGACCACTAAAGTCTATAACAAGCATTTGCTGTAGAGTCTGTTTTCCTTTTATTATTCACACCATTCAGCCCAGGAGTTTCTGTGGGGTAATCCCTGTTCAACTCCGACGAGCAAGTAATGATTGTAGCTGATCGCATGTGGAGCCACCCGAGAGGATGGCCACATTGCACCAGCCTTTAGAAACCATCACGGAGCACAGGCTATTTATTACTTGATTAGCCACACAGCAACTCTCCTGCCTATTTCCTCAGGAGCCTCGCAAACAGGGCAACAACAAGAGACATGGAAAAACGCCAAGTGTATTCAGCCTTCACTGTTTAAGCACTGATCAAAGCTAGGTAAAAAAAGGAAGAAAACAAAAACAAAACAAAAAATAAATTAAAAAAAAGGAAACTTTTCTGAAATGCCTGCAAAGCGTTTCAGCAGAACATGGTTCCCTTGCTTCCCATGTGGCCTCTTTGTGAATAATTTCCCTCAAATCTGAGTAATCACGGTATTACTGGCCCTTTTTTTTTAAACTGCTTCTCTGTCTGCTAAATAAGGAGCTCTGTTAATTTCTCTTCTCTACGCCAGCTTAATTGCATTAAGAATTAATGAAGCATTCACGGCCAGCCTCACCGCCAGACGCCCGTAACACAGCTCTTCCTGCTGGGCTTAATGCCACACGGCGGCCCCAGAAGTGCCTGCCGAGTGCCAAACCAGGTCTCACTCCTGCTCGGGGGGTGAGAAACTTAGCGCAATACATATGCATGAATATCCCTCATATCTCCCCAATGGCATCTATATCTCACCATTAGTCGCTCTCAACAGTGTTCCGCGGCACACGATATTGACTTCTGGAATAATTTCTGGCAATCCCCAACGTGATTTATGATGATGCACATTATCGATCACTTAAGGAGATATTTAGGTATTCAGAATAAAAAGTTATGTTCTCATTATGATGATGGCGTGAGGCGCCAGGCCAAACGTGGAGGGGGGGCGGGGCGTGTACACTTTAGCAGAGATGTAATTAGCACATGTGAGTTGCAGCGGCTCTGCTTCTCCACTGCTCTCCTGCTGCTGAATTGCCTCAGCCCTAGCACAAATTGTCTGCTGTTGGCCCACAGGTGGGGAAGCAGCTCTCATCACCTCATCACCCCAGAGGACGCCAGAGAAGGCAACATATATTAAAGCGCTATCCGCGCAGCGTGTGGCTAGTGTCTTCATGAGATATTTTGCTCCTTATGGAGCCCATGGGGGTACATACGAATCCAATACAGCTCCCTTTTAGAGGGGCAGGGACAAGGACATGCATACAAACAACTGGGATTTAGAGTGGTTTCTCTGCCAGAGGCAGAGACAGTGACAAGTCGTTGGAGTGCTTTGGGCAAATGTATCAGTCCTGGCTGGCTGTGGGCTGTGAGACAATAGGAAACAATGGAGTTTACCTAATGTGCACCGCGAAGTTCCGGCTGCCATTTTGACAAGGAGGAGAGGGGAAAAGCGATGTATTGTACCAACGTGTCATTTATGTGCATTTATGCGTGTCAAAATGTTTGTAACGACTGTAGTTATCGAAGTTGGTTAGGCTTTCTAACTAATAACTCTAAACTTTAGCAAGTGCGAGACAGGAAGTTTCTAACCTTTTCGTACATCTTCCTGCAGACAGTTTGGCGTCAAACCAAAGATGCCATTACCCTTGCTGGGCCCTGTGGATGAGAGACACCAGACTTTGTTCGTGGCGGAGAGAAAAGGAAACAAACGCAACACTTTCTAAAGCTGTTAATGTTTCATCCCATAATTCACAGGCCCAAGGCTTTGGAGTACATCTTTGTGGGAAAGCCTTGGCTGGACATGGTGGAACCAGCATCATTAGTGCCTGTCTCCCAGGGGTGACATGTGTGGAAATTACTGCCCCAATCAATAAGGAAAGTCCAAGTGTTGAAATATTTATCCAGACGGAGTTTCATCCTTATGGTGGTCTGTCTGAGCACTCTTCCTCCACCTTAAAGGGTTATTCAGAAAGCCATATATGGGCGGTAGTACACCTTGAAATCAATGGGGTGCCACTCACTGGCTGAGTGCTGAGTGCTGCAGTATTCCATTAATGTGTTGCCCACGCTACGGGCGGAAGCTGCGTGCGTTGCTAGTGGAACTCCCCGGAAGACTTGCAAGTAATGACTCAGACATGCCTTCCAATGATAACTTGTTTCTGCGGCTTTAGTGCCACGGACACCGTTGTCTGTTTGGGAAAAGGGCAGCATATATACACCTGATATCATAGAGTGATTCTCCTAGCAAGACGTCCTTTGAACTCCAACACTTAGCTTGTTATCTGGCTTTATCTTCCCACAGAGCATGTTACGGACGATTAAAAGCTCTATGTGATACTCTACCATCTAATTATAGGAGGGAGCCCATTTGTATTTCCTACTTTCATAGTTAGAGGATGAAGCTGACTTCCACCCTCAGCTTGAAGTGCCCTGCTGAAGCATACACTCATTACAGAACTGTAAAAAATTGCTCTCATTTGCTAATATAATGCTTTCTCGTCCAAGCGATAGGCACTACACATTGCCTGAAGTCTGGCTGAAAAATAATATGGCCCTTGGAACTGCGAGCAAGGATTTAATCATTCTTTCCCATTTTTCCCCCCTTTACCTTGCCTTTGTCAGAGTGGTAATTTTGTATCGTTCTGTTGTGGAGATAATTGGTTAGATGATGACTATTTATGTTGCACCAGCTAACATTTCATCCTTTGCGGATGTAACCATGATCATATATCTGTCAGTATTAAATTGAAAACACAATTCCATGCCCTTTACGATACTGGACACGGTCGATCGTTACTCTTTTTTTTTTTCTCATCCAGCTATGAAGCAGAAGTTGTGGAAATACAGGCCCTCGTAAATGCATAAAGAATGGGTATGCCATTCATCAGAGGGAACTGTTTTGAAAAATTGCAGTAGAAGCACAATCACTGTATCATTCCCGTGATGATAATCTGATCACGCAGCAATGCTGAAGTGAAACAGTACAGTCTTGACTAACATACTGACATCAGTTTTAACAAGCAGCAAGGGGATTTACCTTGCTGGTGACAATCCTGCATTCTCTCTGTATGCGCACGCATGCAAACACTGCTGTCAGCGACAAGTGATCAGAAGTCTTGTCGCCTCTGTCCGTAATCATGTTTTACTTCTCATTAACGGAAAGGTCTTCATTAGCTGTGGCATTGTGGCAGTGCCAGAAACAATGTTTAATTATCATTATCAGCGTTTGTTTGCCTTGTCGGTTTACATTTTCCAGGTTGAGTGAGACACACGGGCTGCACACGGTTGTCTTCCAGGTGCCAAGATGGCTTCTGAATGTCTGGAGGTTATCGAGGATGAAACGTTCAGCAGACCCAACACGCTCAGCCTCTCCCTGACCCTGTGCACGCATGTGAATAAAGATAAAACACTCATGTGGAAAGGACTGCCAAGCGTGTCGTCCCCCTATTAAGCCGCGTGTCCTGGGAGAAGCAATGTTAACAAGAGCGTGAATGGAAAAGGGAGTTTATATGGGCGGCCGGAAGAACGCGTTACACAGTGTTCATGGAAAAGATATGGCATCTGCTACCAATTCTGTACACAGACCTCCAGGAATGGCTCTGCTTTGTTTCAGGTGGTTGTTTGCACACGCACAAACACACACCTTTAATTGCGGAATTATGTTGTGTATTTTTTTATGTGCATGTCATCTCTAAGTATTTCATTTGTACCTGCAGGTGAATATTTGTGTGTGTGGTCGGTGGTGCACATACATATGTCTGTGACCATTCTCCAATCTGTCTTTCATGGTTTAATGTGGACTCGGTCCAAGGCTCGCAGCTGTTTTAGATCAACACTCAATCAAGCCTCATCTCATCCTATCTTAATTCTATCTGAGACATGTCTGTAATGTTTGACCACCCCTAGCATGTCCCTGCTCATATACTGGCTGCCCATGTCTGCTATGGATTGGTTCCAGCTTGCTCCCCGTTACCCGACCGTATGGCATTTATGCAGGGATAAGGAACGCAAATCAAGACCCAGCTGAGTCCGTGTCTAATGTCGTCAGATAAGGTGATCTTAAATGTTCTCTGAGTCCGTGCAGCAAACATTCACCTTCACGAGTGCTGATGATGTGTTATTCATAAAGGAAGTCAAGCATTCCTGGCGAAAGGCTCAGGAAATCAGGGGTCAGCTGGGTGTATCTTGAAATAATGTGAGGCATTTGTCTCTTGTTTTGATTGATGGACTGTTTTCTGTGTTAAGGTGTTACATTGACCCTGCTTCGAGGTGCTAAATAATTTTACCGTTAACCATCCGCACAGCCACATTTACTCCTTGACAGACAGCAGCTATTCGAGTGTTTGTTACAATTATTTGAAATGTTAAGCCGAACAAACAAAGTCAGCCTTGAGAAATGTGGATGTTTTCTGTGAGACGAGGCGCACTCTGCTGACAGACACAGCGATAGGCTTTGAATATTGGAGCAGAAGAGTCTGAAAGTGTGTTTCTTCTGCAGGGAGATTAAACATGAAAACAAAAGGCCACTCTCTGTGTCTGGTGGTGTGTTTCACAGTGCGAGTGTGACTCGCTGCTTCAGTATAAAGGAAAACACAAAGTTTACTCTCTTCCTCTAATAAGCAGACAAATACAAGCCTTGGTGGTGGTGGTGGTATTCCTAACCCCCCATCCCTTTCCTACCAAACTGCAGATGCTGAAATCCCCCTGTGTGAGAATCTGAGGAATGACACAGACCTGCAGCAGATAAATTCACTGCTGAGCTTCCCTTCTTGCATTTGATCAAGAAATATCTGTGTGGACTGTTCCCCCATTGTTAAAACAAATGTGATTTTTGCACCAGCCTACCACCTGTACGCAACTTACTGTAGCCCAAACCCTCCAACACTCGTACTTCTTAGATCTTTCCTCAAGCTTTCAGTGGATCACGGCGAACACTTCGCAGAGAATTCGGAGAGAAAGAAACTAAACTAAAAAACTAAATGCAAATGAATAAATGAACCTGAATTTGTTTGAATGTAGTAAAGTGTGCACTGGGTCTTTTATTTAAGTATATTATTGGTTCATTATTCATTGTTTTATATATTGTACAATGATGGTAGTAGATTGAGGTGGTCTGCAATGGTTCTGCGTGGCTTTCCATGCTTTGGAACTAGCAATAATAGCAATACTTACAGTAAGTTACAATGTGTTATAGATGTATACATTTTTGGGCACATTGTAGTATACATCCAGGAAAATCTGACTTATTTTCTAGAATTCCTTGTCTATTTTCTCATTCGCTGCATAAACCACAAACATAACCTTAACTAAATGTCATAACCCGACACTGGCAGGAACAATACCAGGTTGTTTTGCTCACACAGTGCTTTAGTTTCCCAGCAACTCCCTGGGCTAATTATGTCAGCTAAAATGTTTTTTTTTTTTCTCTGCCTGTAATTATTCGCATTTGAGTGGGGTCTACTGTGTTGAAATTGTACCCCAACCTCTTCTCTCCTCTCGTCATATACACACATGTGTTTGATTATCCCTCCAGGTTGGTATGACTGGTGAAAAGAAAGTCATATCGACCAGCCAATAATACCTGATCCCAAAACAGACCCCCACCACAGTTAGCAGTCAGAGCAGTTATAAGGTCATGACAACAAACAAAATAAACCTTGTAGAAAACGTAAGCAACCCAGAAAAACTGTTTTCTTTTCCTTAAAGCTACTGCATGCAACAAAATTAAATAGGTGTTTTTTTCTCTGAGGTAGTAATATGTATCACAAATGGAAATGCTCATGAAAGTAAAAAATGCAATGAAAGAATCCAGACAATCTGAATTAATATATTTAATAATACACTGTCAAACAAAACAATGGGCTCTCTGATGATAAATCTAATTCCATCTTATCTTCCCAGTATTGTAGTTGCTTATATCTAAACCATGTGAGGTTTTACGATATTATATCAGATTTGAAAAATATGTTATTGTTTTGTCTCTACATGGTATACATTAATGTCACATGCCTGTCATAAACTTATTTTCCCTATAAACCCTGCTCTTCCTTTGAAGGTCAAGGCTAAGGTTCAGCTGTGTAATTACTTTTAAGCATCATTTCATGCCATTACACAAAACAAAGGCTATTCACAGTCAGTGGTCTGTGGAGTGTGCACACATAATGCGTACCAGATTATTCATCCTCCTTCAATGGAAGCACAGTATATTCACCCTGCGTTTTCCCTGTGTGCTGTATTCGTCAGAAGCCCACACAGGGATAGGGAAAGCCATTGTATCTAATTGCAATGCTGAGGATTTTGATTACACTCTTGTCCTGAAAGCACAACACTGTAAAAGAGCAATTGCTCAGAGAGCACCGAGCAGCAGGCGGTGTAGTTTCAGCCCCTTCTTAATGAGAGAAAATATCAAAAGGTAAAAGGGAGGAATTTATACTTTAATTCCATTTCTGAAGTAGTACAATGTGGGGCTTTAATGTATTGGTTTATTAAAGATGAAACTTGACCCAGGACTATTTCTTCTCTCCCCTTTGCATTTGCGGATCCTTCGGCCTGTTTTCCCTCATATTTCGGATATTATTAACCCCAACACAGACTTCCCTAAGGGGCTGAGTGATGTAATGGACTAATAAGGAGGCTGTAATGTGTTGTGCTTCCTCTGTCTCTGGGACAAACCTCTCACATAAAACGGAATCAGAGCAGAGGAAAGCGGGAGTTACTGTAGGAAGATGTCACATAGGCCTTGCAGCCATGGCTGTGGCAGCTTTAACGGTCGCTTAACCATTGGTAAAACTGGCCCCATGCAAAGGCCCTTGATTCACCCCCCATTTGCCCACATCTCTGGACGTGTTTATAAGTGAATACTGACTGCTAGCTTGCCGTCGAGCTATCAGGCAACCAAATACTTTTTCATTATGTGAAATGCCCGTGTAACTCAATAACAAGCGTAAAGTTTTGAAGTGGAATATAATTATACATAACTCAATAACACACCCACTAACGTAAACCACAAATAGTCATATATGGATTGTTTAATGTGAAATGTGTGATTTTTCATATCAAGCTACAGTAATGCATATATCTCATGGTTTCTTTATTTAGTTTTGGAGGGGTTTCAAATTATATTTAAAATGAATGGTTTGTTTTGCTGCATGTTCACTGAGGCAGAGGTGGGTTAATGAACTAATGCTTAATACAGCACACAGCCTTTCAAAACAGTTCAAACAGAAACAGTATCTTCATTTTTCTGCAAACCAGTGCTGTCTACTGTACAGTAGGTCAAACATCGCTTTTATATTTATCAGATTACAGCATATCCATACACTGCAACCACTGAACTATAGGAACTATCATGCATTGTAAGCATTTAAGCATACTATATTTACAAACTTTGGAGTTTGAAGCCTGGCGAGTATTACACTGTATTTATCCACCATCGACCCTGTGCAGGTGGAGCTCTTAAAGGTGTTAAACTCTCCTAAATCTTGCTCAAGCCAGCAGTTTTGTCCAGTTGACCCTCCTCTATGGTAAAAGAAACCAAGTGAACATAGGGTTTGTGTCAAATGCAAGAAGAAACATTTGCTTTTTGTACAGAATGCTATACATTCCTTGCTGCTGTAAAGCCAAACGCTTCAAAAATGAATACATTAATAAATAAACTAGTTGATAACCTGCGATGACCAATTATTAACAATCACCATATATGACAACACAGCCCTGGAAATGCTGCTTTAAAAAACAAATCATATATAATGTGTAGGCTACAGTAAATGAAACACTACAATTATGCTGTTTCCCCACACCGACCCACATCTTAATTAATTTCAACTCCCCCTTCATGGTCATAATGACAGATAATCCCTCTGATGTGGCTCCTACATGATATTGAATTATACAGCACTATTCAGATGGTTTGAGTTTTACAGGGAATTGTAGGAAATGTGTTCTACAGTACAGTACTTCATTGTGTTCTACAATACAACTTAAAATTCACAATGAATAAGAATGACGATCTATAAGAATGACAAGAAACACACCAGCGTGGGTTTCTGGTCAGTTTTCTGGTCAGTTCCCGGAGGTATGCAGTATGTAACAGGCATTAACTTGTAGTAGTACAGCATGAGCAGTAGTTAAAAATGCACATATAAAGTGAAAACAAAAACATATGTCAATACAAATAGAATTGACTAACCAACTGGGACTGACATTTGGTCATACACAAGTTACTTACAGTAAATATATTTGCGTGACTTTAAGTTGCCAACCTGCTCTATTATATTGTATTATCCGACCTCGTCTGGTTAAAAACAAATGCCATCAAATTGTGTTTTTTATTTTCTCATAAAACTTGTATATTAGACGTTGTATTTTAGAGCATAAACAAATGTTTGTGGAGTAAACTTCTATCCAATTAAATTTGATCCCATTTACATTGTTATGCTAGTCTCTGTTGGGCTCTCTGTTTTGATTCTGTGTCGGTCTGGTATACCTTTAAGGTAAATACATCAATGACTCATTAAGTTGACCTTATTCATCAAGTCGGAGAGGGGAATACTGTACCCTCTATCGGCAAAGTGTAGGTGTGCTCTCTAATTGCACTGTGTAGATGAGGTTTTAACCTGATTAAAGCTATGTAGGCGTAAATGTTGTGGGGACTAAAGAACCGTCAGCCACATATCCTCTTTTCTGAAAACAATATGCAAAATGTAAAAACACAGGTCATTATACTGCAGCTCGCTGAGCTGAGCAATCTGATTAGTCAAAGATTTTAAGCCATGCTTATAATTCACATTAATTATGACTAGACATGCTTTACTGGTTACAATGCCCACAATACTTTTGTTGTACTATTTAATACAATACTAAGTGATTTTTTTTCCCTTTCATTTCCCGTATTTGTCTGTTGAACCATTGCATTTAAACCAGGTGAGTTATTCATTGGACGTGTGTCGTAACAGAGGTCACATTAGGAGATGTCACTAAATAGTTTGCAGACAAGATGCTGTCCACCCAACCAAGTGCTGTTTACATGCCTCCCATACAGTGTGGAGAGTCCTTGTGTTATAGGTGTATTTATGCTAAATCAAATGTATCAGCACTGATTTCAATACATTGTCAATGAGAATAGAGACACTAAGACATTGTTACTAAAGTCACACATAAGATGCATTTCCAGCTGCATCATCCTAGTCTTCTCTATCGAATTGCTTTCCCTCTTTGCTTGGCTTTTACACATCCATCGCCTTTTCCTTTCATTAAACAAGTGTCACACTGCCTTCTGCTCCCAGTGGACACACAGTGTAAGACCCCGACAGACCCTTTTTGTCAGAGGTTTACCATGGGAGTTAGACCTCAAAGGATACAGATTGTGGCTCACAGCTACTGCAAGTCCTTACACTATGGTCAAGACTGACCTGGTCTGTGAGACAGCCTTTATGCCTTCAATTCCTTGATTATGTTTAGCCTTTTTGCTACTGTAGATGCATTACATTGTGAAAAAAGTGTTAATTGTCACACACGTCTCTGACACGTTTAATCTGGAGAAACAGGAGGCAAGAGCCATAACACTGTACTGTCAAGGGTACCTGCTCCTTCCAACTATTGTACAGCACATATTGTAACTGCAATAGTGTTTGACCAGACACCTATAAAAAGCCATTCCCTACCTCCTCCCCTCTCATGTTCTAATGTTCACAAAAGCCCATGCTCACCACAGCAACAGGTAGGTACAGTACAGAATAAGGCACGCATTGTTGTCAGATTTCTGTTGTTTGCCCGGAGTCAACGGAGTGGGAAAACAACAAATGCTGGACGTAAACAAGGCTGATGCGTGGGGCACATGCGTCTTGATTAATGAAAGGAAGTCAGATCTCGTGCAGATTAGCACAGTGGAGGACAGCATCCTCTGTGAATATTCATTTGCCTTGAAGAGGCGTGGAGCTGGCTCCCCCTAAACACTTCACAATGTATTGGGCAGGTCACTGGAGAAGGTCACACAGAGAGGTGTCTGCTACTGTAGCTGAATTAAAGTCTTGCTTCATTGGACTTAACATACTGTAGCCCCAACTTCCATTAAGTGTCATTTACTTTACTTCAGCCCCTGTCGTAGTCCCAGTACCCCTCTTAAGCAGAGGGTTCCTGTATAACTGCCAAATGGATGTGTACAGTGTGAACATACTGTACAATGTTGTGTACATACACTACCGTTCAAAAGTTTGGGGTCACCCTGACAATTTCATGTTTTCTATGAAAACTCACACATTCTTTCCTCAAATGAGTTGCAAAATGAATAGAAAATATAGTCA
>JAODTR010000019.1:1435076-1457763 GCA_025399935.1 Amblyopsis rosae
AGTTTGGGGTCCCCTGCTGGAGCTGCTGCCCCCGCGACCCGACTCTGGATAAGCGGATGAGGATGGATGGATGGATTTTTATATCCCAAATGTTTTCAGTAATATTTGTACTTTTCCTTTGTTTAAAAAAAAACTCATTAAATTAAACTGAAATTAATGTTAATGCATGTCTGGTGAGGGATTAATGTTAAAACTCAATGACATCAGTTATTTCTATGGAAATTAGTTTCTAGGTGGGGACGTATTTGGAGATTATGTCATATTGTTATCTAGATTCAGATTGAGGTCATACAGTACACCGTCATTTCAAATTAGCACAAATCTATATCATCCTGACACACGCTAGGTGGAAGATACTGAATGTGTGATCCAAGTTTACAATCAACAACTGCATTACAATCACAAAACTTGGGTAAGACCTGAAGTCTGAAATCTATACAAGCCATACCATGACCTCATTTACCATAATAAACAGAGGATCTGCAAAATTTGTCTGACAGTGGAATTATCATCTCATGACACTGGCTGTACCATCATGATGGGATGATTCACAAAGCAGTGGTGAGATGACCTTGTGATGGCTATGGGTAACGTCAGTTTCACAGACTGATGAAGATCTATCAAGATAGCAGGCGAAAACAAAATGCCTCTCTTGATCATCCTGAACTCAGGAAAAGTTGAAAGTCTTCAGCAAAGACTGAGGGCTCCTCTTAATCACTGTGTGGTTTGCTTTGGGATGTCAATGTTTACAGAGACGAGCGTCGTCAAAAACCTTTGATTGCACAATGAACATCCACATACTTGTTTCTCTCTTTTTCTCTGTCTTGGCACCTCATATACCTTGCTCCAAATTCATATGATCAAATGAAATGTCCCAAAATAAACCTGAATTATAATGCTTCCTCTCATGGCTTGATTACTGGTTGACAAAATGAACGTTTCAGGTCAAACATCTCCAAACTGCACAGTTTGTGGTATGAAAATTATACAGACTCAAGTTGGCAGGTTATTTAACTCCTGCATTCTTTATGATGATGACATCACAGATTGCATGGAGGAGAGAAATATATACCTTCAAATTAATAACGTTATGTATGTAATGTGTTGCTGTAGCTTGTTCTCTGTGTAACGTTGTTAACCTATTAACCTGTGGACCAGTGTGTTGTTGAAGAGAGAGGTTACTTGCATTCACGTAATGAACAATATTATATTCTACAGCAGCAGAGTGAGATTTCATGTTTCAAAGTTTAAAAACAGTTACTGCATATCCTCTTCCACTGAAAACCCAGATGAATGCAAAAACGGAGTAAAAAGCCCCAGGAGGTGGACACACACCTTAAGAAGATGAACACATGCTACACCCTCAGGGAGCATGAAAAGTAGGGCTGGCTGCACACTGTAGCTATATAGATGTCATTATAGTGCTAAATACAGAACTATTGAAAAATGAACTGTAAGGCTTCTTAATGGGGGTAGAGGTATAGAGTACAGAGCACGTTTCAATTAATGCCATTATATTGTTGCAAACATTATATTGAATACATGAATGGAAACAAGTTTCAGAATTCACCATCACTTTTAGTTGAAGATCAAAACATCTATAAAAACCCATTCACCCTTTTGCCTGTAGGGAGAAACGTGTAATGACATTGAGCATGCTGGATTTTTTGAATGTTTGGAAGACAGAGCGCCCAAAGTTTAAGTAAACCAAAAACTTTCCCCTTCTGTTCCAGAGGTACAGAAACTTCATTTTAAAAAGCTTCCACAGACACAAAGAATTCTAGCACAGGAACATGTTACCATTATTCCATACAGTTAATTCCCAATGTTGAAAAATAAACCTTATGAAAGGTTTATCAATGGTTTATCTTTAATATTTTAATTAGGTTATGCAGAATTATAAATCATTAATAAACTATTATAACACATTTGTTGCTTGCAGTTGCCACATTTGTAGCTGTACTGCTAAGGCTCAGATAGGGCAAATAGCTTACAGTACATTGTCTTCTCCATTAGCTAACATTAGTATCTGTTGTTCACTGAGTTAATTCCCCCCATCCACATTGATGTATCTTAACATCTCATATTCATGACCATTTATTTATGTCAGCTGCGTGGTTGCGGAGTTACATAAGGATGGAACAGTCTTTTGTTCTTCGTGGGTAATTGTTTGCATGGTTGTTGTCATGTGTTGGTTTACGCATCTATGTGGGCTCTTGTTTACTCTTTTATATTTCCTGAGTTACATTTAATGCAGAGCAGTGGCTCATTTATTTCGCCTTCCCCGCGTCTGTTCTTGTCAGCCTGCACTCGCCTCACACCAGCCGTTACACTCATGACCTAAAATCTATAACTGGCAAATGGGAGCATTATTGTAATGTGTAAAACACACCATTTACTAATGCGTTATTCATATTTATAACTGGCAAACAGGAGCTTTATTATAATGCTTCTTTGCTTCTGCTACGGCAGATGCTGCAGCCCTTTGGACCAGAAAAACTTCAGTCAAACCGTTATTTAGTTTTTTACAAAAACGAAAAGAAAAAAAACATGCATTTTCCCGTTTTTACCAGAAAACCAAAAAACGACTTGATATTTATATTTTTCTCACATGGGTGGAGCTAAATATGAAATGCCTGTCATTGGCCAAAATATATCGTCATCACTACTGGTTCCTTCAAAGTAGCAGTTTCTGCTCTCTGTAGTCTGTAGCCTACGTTCAATAATTAGGCCTAGACATTCTTTTATTAAAGCCTACATTTTATTAAAGTTTATAAACTTGCCAATGCTAGTGCAATGCAATGTGAAGTGATTTATCAAGAGAACTGGTTTTACTGCCTAACCAGAATTGCCTTCCAACTTAATTCAATAGGCCTATAAGTTATAACCTAATATATATATATATATATATATATATATATATATATACCAAGTATATATAGCCTACGATCTAGGCTATTAATAGCATACAATAATGCAAATATGCTGTAAGCTAATGTTTCTGCATTTATACTGTATTTGTATAAGTAATATAAGATCACAGCAATGTCGTTTTTGTGTATTAATGTTGCTGTAAATGTTTAGTTTTTAGGGCTTATACAGTATATTACTTTTACCTTTCTTGACCTCTTGTATAACGGTCTGATGATATAAGTAACGTTGACAATAGCTTTGGCACAAACGCTGGGCCTATTTGATGTGTTTTCTACATTCACCTTGGTTAAAGCAGGTCCCACCTGGAATCAGATAGCCTATGCAAAAACGTAGAGCATTGGCAAGCACTGCCAAAAGATGGATGGCTATATTGATTCTACATGTTAAATGTGTATGTGTGTATAATGCTTATATTACTAGACATTGTACTATAAATAATTAATAATAGAATTTCCTAAAAGTATTAAATTGAGTGAAATGAACTGTAACACCTTAAGGTTTGTCTTGTCCGTATTTGAAAATAATAATAATAATCACGAAACCTAACATAAAAGAGAATTAAAAACCATTCTGACATGCCGTTGACAATATAATGGCTTCCATTAGGGGAAGGGGTTATTATTAATTTTCAATTTAGGCTGTTGCAATTCACAGAGGAAATACTTCAATAACAATTGTAACAAGATATTCTTTAATGCATCAGTGGAGTCCTATTCTCCAAATGGAATATAAAGTAGTTTGATGGGAACGCATGAATACACCAGTTGCTGTTTGCAGTGGCAGGCACAGCTTTCTATATCTGGACATTTACGGGTCACTCCCTGATTAACTTCCACATTCATTAATGATTCCTCAATCTGAAATGTCATTTTGAAACCCTGACAGTGTGCGCCGCAATTTCCCATCCATTATTAGAAACCTGTCGCACACAAAAATGGCAAACTTTCATGGTATTCCCAAAGCAAATGGGACTGCCTTCAGTTCAGTACTTCAAGACTAGCAAGGCCCAAATTACATGAAAAATAAAGGAGAGGATGTATAGGAAAGAGACATTATTTTTGAGCAACTGGATGTGAGCCCACATATTTTAGATTCTATGCCTAACAGGAGTTTAGGACAAAACCAATCAAGGTCCTGCCATTTCACAGAGGTTGTTATCAAGAAAATGTCTCTGTTATGTGGCCTGGCTGGATGTTGGATGGGCTCACATTGTGACTTTGACATTTCTATATACAGCTGCCAAACAAGGGTTCATCTCTGACTTTGGTTTGAGAAAATGCTAATAAAAGTTGACAGCTTCAAATCCTCTTTTTCCTGTCCTCAATATCATATTGATTTAATTTCTGGAAACTCTAATGTGATGTGTTATGAATGGCTCCACCCAACCACACTCCGCAAGTGCTTTTCAAGAGTTTTACCGCCTTTCTAACTTACATCTTAAAATTTCTCCATATGTTGAATATGCCTGCTGGGATTTCCTTGAGCCCCAGAGCACTCTCTATCACAGTCAGGAAAACGGGGTCAGCTGTGTTAATGACTGGCCCTCTATACTGGTGAAGGTGTACAACTGGCCAGTTTGCCACACAATCCACCCACCCCCCTCCCCAGTCTTCCCTCCATGCAGACAGTCCATCTGGCTAAACCAGTCAGATACCTTCTACCAGGAATGTGGTTAACTACTCAGGGAAACAGAACAAACTTTTGTTCAACCCATTGCTTCCCAAGCCTGTGACTGGAAATAATTGCTTCCCAGGTTAATATGAGCTGCTATATAGAAGCAATGTTTATGTAAGTAGAACCATGATGACTCACACACTTGCTAATCAGGGAAAGAAATATGGAAGTGAAAGAAAGTCTGGTCAAGTCTGCAACAAGGAGCCTGTAAATACTATATATGTATAATAGGGCATGATCAACATTTATTAATGAATTAATGATGTTAAAAAATATGTGAAAGTATGTGATCAAGCTGTTTTAATGGGAAAAGGCAGTCCCATTGTATGGTTGAAACTGTAATCTGAAGAAATTTGTATAGATATTGCTCTATTTTACAGATAACTATATAAGAATAATAACAACATTTCTCCTCTACGATGTCCTTTCTTCATATAGACAGACAATAATAACACCGTAAATGGATAATGGACAAATGAAACACAAATATATGATGATCACGTCTCAGATATCAAAGACGACCCCTTATCAAAGTCACAGATCTGTACCTCTCCTCATGTGTGATAAACAATGTTTATCATGGCCATGATAAACCATTTCCTCATAAATGATTATGTCACGGGCCTCCTGTTGGCTGTCATGTGGGATTGCGTGTGCACACTAAAACAACCATAATTCACTGGGTGTATTTACCTCCTCAGAGGACAGAGGCTTGACACATGATAAATGGCAGTGCTGACAATCATCAACACATACCACCCCGTGTTTGCCTTGACTATAAGTGGTGCCAGGACATGGAAATAAGACTTTGACGTATCACACATGCAGAGAGAGAGAGAGAGAGAGCGAGAGAGAGAGAGAGAGAGAGAGAGAGAGAGAGAGCTGTGGAGTTATGTTTATAATGGATGCTGGCTGAAAGTGCTGATATAAAGGGAATGTTTGTTTCCATGCATGTTGACTGGTTAGTATTTCCCAACTGAGAATGGATTGATGCTGTACATAAAATTTTGCAGGGGGCCGTAACCTGAGAATGTTCCTTTTTGGCTTTTGCCAAAATTATTAGCAGTAGACCATTCCTCAAAATGACAATATAAAGGAGATATCTGCAGTATGAGTCTTAAAATAATGTTTTAATCTGGAAATTAACTAATGATTTTAAGATTTGTATTAAAGAAAGTATTGTCAGGTTTATACCATAATCTAAGTACATTTTGAATATTATTACTAGTACTTAATACTAGGTCTTAATTCGATCAATTAAAGGCATGGTTAGCAAGAACACTTGCTAACCATGAACACTCAAGTCAATACAATATCTCTCCGCAGCGCCACAAACTTATTGTGAAGCAAAGCGTATGGCTTTGTTATTGTGAGCAGTGTTCGCCACTTTGTTTATGTTCCTATTTTCCAGAGCCAGGGCTGTGTAGAAGTATCGGATCATTTTTTTTCAGCAGACACAGAGAATGGTAAGATAGCGAAATGCAAAGATATATTTGGTGAATTTGACAAAAATTGCATTAGCTTACAATTAGCTTGCAATAGCTGACTATACCTTTAATGCTGTGTCTTAGAATTTCTAGGAATGAAAAATAAGCGGTAAAATATGAAAGTTATCATTATGTTCTTAAATGTTTTTAATTAATCTTGCAACCCCTCAAAACAATTATGTTCCACTTGGTGAGTACATACCAATTCAGACACCCTGATTGTGACCCAACATTTACCAAGCTTTCCCAATTTCCTACTACATGGAACACAATAATAAGCTAAGATGAATGAAATTAAGCAAAATCATTAACTAGGCTAGGAACATTATCAGAGATCCCAATATTGTAAAAAATATTAGCATAATCAGGATTAGCCACGATAATAGACACTCAGCAGGCCTTTCACCCAGGTTAAGTATACTACTGAACCCAATATTAATTAGTACCAAGCCGTTGACGTACATCTAAACAAGGTACTACATAGTGTTTTAGAATAGTGAAAAACAACACACCTTCACTGTGGTCTATAATACATGTAAAGGTCTTTGCACTATACTCTTCCCATGAATAGAGTCATTTCATTTGAAAGGACTATGCTAGACAACCTTTCACAAATAAGCACTATTCTATCTGAAATAATTAATTTGTTTGGCCTTGGCTGGCATTAGCTTTTCTCAAAATGAAAATAAAAGATACTTCTATTCTATCTATGCCGCACTGAAGTTATCCTACCCTGGTGCAGAGTGCCCTATTAAATGTGCCACACATTATCAATTTGTCTGAGAATTAGGAGATTAATCGTGTCCAACCTTGTTTCCTTTGTGGGCTATCTTTAAATTAGCTTCTGTTAAGGATGTTTTGTTTGCCAGCCAGGAGTGAGAAAAATCCTTCTTGTTTAGGCATATTTCCCCAACCGGTGCTGTGTTTGTTGGATATATACACATGGGGAGTCTGCAGCTGCTCCCCACAAACACCTACAACTTTGCATTCTGCTTATAAGATATGCATGGAAAAAGTGGTCTACATTTACTCAAAGTGAATAAAGTTATTAAAGTTTTGTTTTTGCATTAATGCACTTTCATTAAATGTTTACATAGTGAAATGTGATTGAGATGAAATGGCCCACACATGAAAACTGTAACAATGTGCCCCTTACATAGAGTAACACAGCTGTAGGTCGACATTAAGACATGGAGGCGAAAGTTAGCAAAGGGTCTAATATCCAAATAGCTTGAAAGAGACTCTAAGGATTTAGATCACTGTCTAGATACAGCGTTTGTTCAATTTCACCCCAGTGAAATCCAAATAACAGGCCTTTTTCAGAATGTCAATGTTGGGAATCACAGCGATCATAATTCACATATCCTGTTCCTGGACTCTAAGGTCTCTTCAGAATCCCGTGCACACACAGAAACGGCTGATTCCCAGAGATATCACTGGGATATTGAATTTCCTGTTTGTGACCAATATGTCAATTTTTGCAGCCTGTTTTCACTGGGCAGCGGTGGGGTGATTGACATCTCAAACTAAGTAGACTCATGTTATGCTGAACAGCAGCTTCAAGTGTAGATGTGAATCATTTGGCAGTTTGCTAACATCCTGCACAGGTGACAGAGGAAAGTCAAAGCAGATTTGATCAAAGTACAAAAATACAGTATAAGTATTTTTATATGAAATCTACTACAGCATATAAAAATAATATTTCCCATGATATCAAACACTCTACCAATGCACTTCATGCTCTGCAGTTTGATACAGTAGGTCATATTTTCTATCCAGTAATGAACATATGTATTGACATGTAGACTAACTAGTTCATTGCATGTAAAACCTAACATAATTTGATGTTGTTACCTCTGATTGTTTCCGCTCTAATGATTCTATTTTTTAACATTTTAACATTAATGAGTGCTGGAAACACACTAAAACACTTTCTGCTGTTGCTAAAGTGTATAGAGAAATGGCGTGCACATTGTCAATTTTCTAGGGCTATTTATGTAGGAGAGGAGAAATTCTCTAGTATTTTTAGTTCAGATTATGCAGTATCATACTTTAAAGATTTGCAGTGTCCCTATTATTCAAATATTTTGCATAATGTTAAATGGATGTTAAATGTTGCTCTTGTCAGCATGACCTATAGTATGTTGCTGTCACATAACTTAAATACGTACTGTATAGTTATGGGTGCAACCTTTTTCCTCTGAGTGAAAAGATCTCTCCACTGCTAAATACAGTATTGGACATGTGCGGGGGATGAATCAGGCAATATTGAACGTAAAAGGATTGCATTCATAGCGCTTTCATAACACACAGGGGTTATTCAAAGTGCTGTACAGGATTGCTTCATATTCATCCATTCACACACACATTAACACACCGATGGTAATGTCAGCCACTGTCGCCCAGTATTGGTATACATGCATACATACTGCACACATACAGTACAGTTCATCTGTACTGTGTATATATACTAGTTACTGTAACTAGACTTTACATTTCAGCATAAAACACACACAACAATAGGCAGAGCCCTGTTAATCTTTATCATTGTGGCATCACTCTTTAAGTAGAATGTGAAGCGATATACCCAGATATACCAGACTGGTCTTTAATCGGGTATACCGGTATACATTTGTGGCACGTGGTAAGCATAATGCCTTGGCAAACACATTATTCAGGTAGGCCAAATCAGCTGATAGAGCAGAATGGAAAGAGTTCAAGAGCCTACGGTTTAAATGTGTCAGCAGCATACCGGCCTGTTCAACAGCTCACGCAAACAACAGGACTTTTTTTACATACAACTCTCTGTGTAAAAGTGACAAGCCATACTGTCTATGCCTTCCCAACTATTTTCTTGTCTAAAATGTGTTGACATCATCTCTTTTATCTCTCTAAATGCAATGCAAACCAGCAAAGCTGGAGCAAATATGTTTTCTTGTCAACAATGTAAACACAGAGATTGTCATTCATTGTGCCCGAAACGTGAGTGGCTACTTTGCGATCAACTCGTATAGTGCATTGCTTCTCAAAAACACGCACTGACATTTCCAACACACAGTGTGAGGAGGGGCTACAGTTCAGGCACGCTTATTTTCATCACACAGTGTATATACTCTGTATATATGCTTTAGAAAGAAAGTAATTTTAGAAAACTATAGCTAAGATAAGTTCCCCATTATGTCCATATGCACGGTGAACTCATGATGAGATAATCAAACTTAGCACAAAATATGTACACTGTATACAGTTCACATCTTAGAACCTGTCAGAATATGAGCAGGTCTGCTTAGGTCAGTGGCTGAAAACTACTTTGCCTCCATAGAACCTGAAAGGTTTCATCTTAGGCCTTAACAGAGGAGGCATCTAGATGGTTACGTCCTATCATTTGTGAAAGTGGGACAAGCTTGTTAGTTGTCTCTGGTGTCCAGTCTGGTCTGAAGAGAACACTACTAACTTGGGCCAGCATTGCAGCCGACAGCCCTGAAACAAGCACAGCGGTCCTCAGGCGAGACGTGCGCTCACCAGGACCTAAGCGCAGGCTGGGTCTAAGCCCGCCATATCTCCGCAGCCTCACTGCCAACAAAAGTGTTGTAAAACCCCACGGCTGTGTGTCTGCTGGAGCAACAGAGGAGCACCATAGCTTCACAGGCTCCTGCTACCATGGCCAGGTGAGGACACAGGCGAAACATCTGTACTGTGTTGGCCACCAGGGCCCATGCCTACTTCCAGTATATTATTTTGCACTTAAAAACTGGGTCGTGAAGACCCTCCCTCCACAGTTTTTTATATTCCATTTGCACAGGGAATGTCATCATGAGACAGGTGACATCTGGGGTCACTCTTTGGGTAGTGGTCTATACTGTAGGGTTCTTGCGTTGAAACAATGACAAGTCAATGTGACTTTCAACAATGCAACAAGCGCACTTGAAATAGTTCACTGACATCAAACATGTTTAGTGTCTTCTGAATGGACACATAGGGTAGTTCAATCCAACAGCCCTCTTCGTGCTTCTGCATTACAGTAGGTCTACCCCTGGGCCATCTTCAGAGGCAAAGGAACATCGTTCCTTGTCCTTCATAGATTCCCTGCATACTGCAGCTCAGTGGGTAAAGCCAAGCACTAACTAGGCATATCATTTATATGAGGAGTACAGCCAGCTGAGCAGCATGACCTGTTGCTTCTACTAGCAGGGGTTTAGCTTGCCTTTCCTGATGTGTCAGACAAGCACACAAAGTATGTCTCTTGTATCCTTGCAGCCAGCGGTCTTCAACCCTGGTCCTGGATACACACTGTCCTGCATGTTATAGATGTCTCCCTGACCCATACACACCTGATTCACACGAATGGGTCATTATCAATCTCTACAGAAGTTAGCCTGTTAGCGACCCATTCATGAATCAAAATCAAAGTAAACAATAATATACAATGGAATGTGATGGTTTGTAATTAGTGATTAGTAATAGAGAGATTACATTTAGAGAGATTACATTTATTTGGCAGACACTTTGATCCAAAGCGACTGCGTACATTTTCCAATATTTGAACAGGTCAGCAATTTGAATCCACCAATATTATATTAGAATAGATACAGCACCTTATCATAATGACTGTATCTCCACACAGGGCGGGGATGTCACACCCACCTCCTCTAAAACAAAGGTCCACCTTGTCTACATTTGCCCCACTTTACATCACTTAATAATATCCCCCAGCTGTGTTAAGCCACTATAGAGTACCTGCCCATCCTTCAGCAACCTTGGATCCAAAGGAGCACTTTAAGAGGAAGGCTAAGGAAGTAAATGCCAAATAGAGAATAAATAAAACAAATCTGAAAGCCCTAAGGCAGGGGAGCAAGCAACTTGCACCTGCCAACACATCTTCTTGGCCTGCAATATGCTGAATATCCAAATCGTATGTTGCACAAACAAGGCCCATGTTATTAACCTTTGATTTGGATTATGGTGTGTGTACACCACAAGAATAGTGCAACAGAACCAACACACACGTTACAGTGTTCATATGTTCTCTCTGGGTAATTAAATATGACTCGTATTAAAGACACATCATATGCCTGCATCAGAAATACACCAGCACCTACGTTGCTCACTTCTAGTTTGAATGGGACAGTCAAACACTGGGGATGATGAACACAACAGTCTTGCATTTTGTCAAGTGTGGCTTGATATCCATCTTATTCCAAATAAATCCTGCCTGGGCATTAAATCATTAAGAGGTGCTACTGCAGATAGGTCTTTCGAAAACAGTTATATGCCCGAAATGCAGTAGTAGAGGTAGTTATTTCTTGTTAGCAGGTCAGGTAGACAACTACTGTAATACACAGATTCCACCGTATGCACTGGCCACACCACACCATGCCAATCCACATTACCATAGGTACATAGCAGTTGCCATAGCAAACTCATCTTCTTATCGATTACCTGTCAAACAATGCTCAAATGTGTAGGACATGTGATGGAACCAATGGTGGCTATACATGAGCACATTATCCAAGTAAACAGCACAGCCGTCCAAATAAAAAACGGCCCGATTCATGAGGCACTGAAATGCCAGGGCATTACGCAAAAGGCATTACTGTAAAATATCAGTCCAGAGGGTGTGATGGGTGTGATAAAAGCACAGATTTTCCTAGCTCTATGGGATATAGGGACTTGCCAGTACCCTTTAAAAAGGTCAAATGTATTCACAAACTTTGTGGAACCAAACCGATGCCAAGCAGTCAATGTAGTCTTCCATATGAAGGAGAAAAGAATCTGATTGATTTTAAAAACCTTACAATACTGCGTATGACCTATAATATGTGGATGGACTATGGATGGGAAAACATTTTTGCTTATGTGTAAAGTATGTGAGGTTATAGACTCTGCTTAGCTAACAGTTCATCCCACAAAATTTCACATAATACCAGGGGTCATTCCCCATACATACGCATTAAATATGTAAGAATAGAGAGAGGGCATTAATAAGTTAAAAACATTGTATATTAACCTTAATGTTAGTTTATTAAAATATTATCTGAATTAATAGCACTCTACAACTACAAAGTACTATTTAACGTAGTAACAAAGTTTTGCTCAAGAAACTTGAAAACCGAAAGAAACGAGAGTCCTCTCTGGCATTAGGCAGGCAAGTACAAAACAACAACAACAACAAAAACAAAACCATTTCCTCTTGAAATTTGGCAGTGTGCGGCTCTCTAGAGACATGTCATGGTGTTGACATTAACAATGAATGCCAGTCTTATTTAGTTTCTTATCAGCGTTAATCAGTCTGTCATTTGACAATGACATCTGTGCTCAGCAATTTCCAAATGGTAGCAGTTAAGATCTTCACCCAAATTTTGTTTTTATATGTCATATGACTGTGGCATGATTTGTGCTTAAAATCTAAACTTTATAGTACATACTGTATGTACAAGAATAATTTGAAGTCTTGCAACCACTCACTGTACTCTCCACTGCAAGCAAAATAGTACAGGGTCCTTTTATCTTGTGCACACATGTGTAGGTCAGAAAACAAGCAACGCTATTCTTCTATATTTCATAAAATCTGTGCCAACTTTAGGCTTTATGGAGCCTGTTACATTCTTATATCAACCAGGGCATTCTATTTAGGGTTATCTCTTGGAAATTGTGAATGTTAAGAGGTGATTTATTTTAGATCCATAGATGTTGAGTGAGTGAAAGTTAAATAAAATGTCTCTTGCCTTTTGCCCTCCAGTCACTCACAAAACAGATAGCTAGTGGTTTTGGACAGCTTCATGACTGACTGCATCTCCACTGAGGAGCACATTTTCCCACTTTCTTAAGCCGGGCGCAACAGCCGGATATGCCAAGAGGCATTTGCCTGTCTTGAGAAGTGACTCTGGACTTGTGGGCAAATGTGGGTGTATGGGTGTCATGTGTGTGTGTATACGTGCGTGCACGAGTCTACCTCTCACACTTGCTGAAATGTATCCTTCCAAATTTGACAGCGCTGGGGCAGGCAACCACGTTGCAGAATTCTGATCATTTAAATGCTCAGAGGTCTGCTTGAATTTGAGGTGTTAAAAAAATGGAAAGATGGAGAGCAGCTCTTCACATGCCTTCACATCGCATAAGGGACTTCCTGACACTTCTCTGTGAAAAATAATGCTCACTTGTCAATCTTCCTGGAGCCAGTCAGATAGCCCTCCGTCCCAGCGAGACCACTTGAGGTGCATGCTTTGTTTCATCTGGGGCGCGCCTCAGAGGAGATTGGGACTGCTGTCTATGAATTGCTTCCAAAATATAGGGTAAAAAAGGGCAGAATTGACACAACGCTTGAGTTGATGTGCAGCTATCTTGCTTGAATACGGATAATCAAACTGTCTATCTGTTTCCCTTAATAGAAAAAGACATTCACACACACACACACACACACACACACACACACACACACACACACGGTATGTGACATTTATAAAATTGAAGCAAATTGAGTTGGCAGCTGAGTTGGAAACAGATATTGGAGCTGAATAATCTTTGAAGATAACAATGCTACTGTACATCTTAAACAGAGTGCTAAAAGGTTCAAATGACCATGCTCTACAAGCTGCTATAGTTTGTGTAGTAAACTATCTCAACTAATGTTCAATAACCCAGTTCCCTTTTAAAATAATCAGATTAATAACTGCCCTAATTACTTAAATTACTGCCTGTTGATTAACTGAGTCGTACACAGAAACATACGCAAAGGTGATGCATTCCCAGAGCAAACTCAATTCTCTGCAGTCCAACAAAAAACTGTGAGGTGATCAATCTATGCGGCAAGAAAATTAGACCTGAATTAGGAACCTGAATAGAAGGTAAATTGGTCTCTAAGTGTGTACACAATCATTTTCCTGTAATATTTACTTCCCCAAAAAGATAAAGAAAATAACATTGCTATACATAAACCAACATCCATTTAACTTCCAATAGATATACTGTAGGCAAAACCACGTATTTATCTTACAACAATTGTATATTTGTGATCCCCGGTGTCCCAATGGTAATCATGAGTCTTTCACAGAAAAGAAAATATAGAATGGTTTGAAAATAATCCAAAATAATTATAAATCAAGATGGTGTTTGTGTTTTTAGTAAGTGGACAGGATGCCTCACCATTACTTCACATAAATTACATGGAAAACAACAGCTGCGGCAATAAAACAGTTTGTCATAAAGGATAAATAAACAAACATGGAAAAACTGAGGCTATTTTTATAGATCATCATTATATATGCTGCTTTTGTTTCAATGTCATGGCTTGTCATTAATTTATTTCTCTTGAATGTGACAGTTGTGATTATGGTAGGATGCTGTATGTAACAAATGTTGCGTGAAGACCAATGGGTACTGTAAGTGAGAGAAGACCAGTGTTTTCTTTCATACTGTAAGCATGATAGACATGTCAACCACCACAATACAGGTACATAACCAGTAGATCAGCTACAGTAACTACCGGCAGTTGTGTTGCCCAGACCAACCATACCTGTCTCTTTGCCTTCAACCTGTGCTTCAACCCCTGTGCAACAGCACACTTACTGGCTTTTACGTATGACCTTAGTGTTACTATTAGTATTATTTTGTCTCCTAACACTCCAACAGGAACATTAAAAGTTAGCTGAGTTTTGAGAAGAATATTGGAGTCTTAAATAATTGGAGACATCATCATTTGGTTAGTCACGACATGCGTTATTATGTGACAGCTTCATATCTCTCAAGTGTCATATTTAAATAATAATGCCACACTGATGCATATTCTTATCTCCTTGTAGAACACACACACACACACACACACACACACAAGCAAGGAAGCAGCACAGCTACTTAGCTACAATGAGGCGCGGGTGCAATGTGCGGTAGCTCTGGCTAATGAAGGTGAAACACAATGACACTCCATTACCATGCGAGACCCTTTCTCTCTTCCCTCTCTGCTGTCCTCTGGATGCACCGCTGTGGGTTCTCAGTGACCCGATCTGTGTGGTTCATCTGGGCCCTGTGACTGCTCCATGAGACACGCACGCGCACACACACACACACACACACACACACACGCATCTATCCCCAGATAGGGAGCAGTGCATCGTTTCAGACAGCCTCTGTATTGATCAGATATCCAGTGGCTGCAGCGTGTCAGACCAGGCTTACAGAGACGCCCTTGTAGCAACAAGCTGCTGCACATTCATTCCAATGAGAACATCCTTTAGCTTCAAATATTACTTGGTTCTCTCCATTCTTCTTTCCATGTCCAGGCCACCGTGGCACAGTACTCCAGGGTGAACTACGGTGTCCTTTACCAGACATTAGCATGTGCACTACAATACATGCCTGTGTCATATGAGCTTCTCTTGTTTCCAGTGCGCGTAAGGTAAAATGCAACAAGGTCATAAAACACATGTTAAGGTTTGTGCTATGTGCCTTAAAAGGACACTTAATGGTTACATGTGTGTTAATCTTGAAATAGGCCTCTTAAATCGAAGGTCCATAATTCCCCAAATGACCGTCTATAATTCCCCGGAAATTAATTGTGGGAATACTGTGCCAGTGCCACATGCCCGAATGCTAAATGATTCATTCTCTAATCGCGTCTAACTTTTTTCACTTTTCATTTTAAGGACAGGCTCAGCGAGTGGCTGCTCTAATGTCAACTGGCTGTTGTTAACTCTTTTAAAATTATAAAATGGATTCTTCAGATTGACATGGAGCGACTGCCAGTAACACAGTGGACTTGTGGTTCCATGTACGTATCATTGTGCCAGCCGAGGAATTAAACTGTATACGACCCCAATTACCACTGATCTCCCGACTTCAAGGGCTGCAGTCCCAAGGTGGAATTATAATGATAATGGTCAGTCAGAGCAAGCTTCTTTGAGAGCAACAGCATATACCAGCTCAACTTCTCTTTCATTTTTTATTTCATTTTGAATAAGGAAATGGATGTCAGCATTTGTTTTATTTACTGGGTTGTGGCTTAACAGAAATGAGTTGCTGCTGAGGGTGTTGATTAGATGCAAAGGTGAAAATCTGAAATGGAAACCAATATATATTCATGAAGACAATTACACGATGTGATAAAATTACACATTTTCATTATTATTCCCAACATCAAATAGTAGATACTGTTGGTAGGTGTCATATAATGAACCACCATTGATTCTTTGATGCAGGTTGGGTTTAGGACTGTACCCAGTAATGTTGTCCACTGCATTGTTGCAGATGTTGTGTCTGCATCCAGTATGATGCTGTTTTAATTATATTCATATTTCTATAAAACATAATATATTTATATAATATTTAAAATGTATATTTTACAGCAAAGTTGTTGGGAGAGCTGTAGGGATAGGTATATAGTCCGCTAAAAAGTTTATAATACCTGCTGGCTCTAGATTATATTCAGATAAAGTTCAAGACATTACACCATTTAATATTTGCTGATTTAAAAAAGCTAGTCAACATCAGGGTAAGCCAGTAGGTTTATCTGGCCGATGGAAACTTGACATACTATAATGAGGTAATGTTTGACCATTGATTGGTTGGTGAGATGACCCAGCATCCAATAATAGAGAAATTATACTGACTTTATATGAGATTCTTACATTTATGTTTACTGAAATCTCATTCTCGTCCTTGCAACAGCCAAACATGGTATTCCTTTGCCAGCGCTTTATGAGTCATGGCACATTTATTTTTTTATGTTGTTGCTATTCAAATTTTTGGGATGCTGCAGTGTGATGATAATCAGGTTTATGTCAAAATGTTGCGACAGTATGTTGAGTCTAAACACAGTCAAATAAGATTTTCATCGACACTGCTTTAAGCAATCTGTGATCTTACATTATGCTATTAATCAAACCCTGTTTACACGGCTGATGCAAAACTTAAGCTAAATACAACACACTGATTAGGCCACTGATTTGCCATTGTGCCTCACAATAGGCGCTGTTATATCATTTTCAATAAGAAGTGGCTGGTAGCCGAACCCATGCCAAAAACAAAGTAATAAAAGCAGTATTTGAATGCCACATAATCACCACGCTTATTGTTCAGATTAGCCTATCCACTGTTGATTAATGCCTGTGAGCAAATATGTACAGAGGGTCTATTTAATCTGCAGCTCTGCTTCCATTAAGTGGTTCCAAGCACAATGTGCCCACCAGGCAAGCACTTTGACAATATCTCTGTATATTGATCAACACAGGCCAAGCACAGGTAACCAAACTGACTGGACCTGAACGCATCAGCTGCCACCAACACCATTTTTGCCTTCTTCCTCTGTCCAGATTACTCCATCTGTCAGCTCCTCAGAAGTGTTTGTGGTCTAGCTGGATGTCCACAGAGCGTTCTGTCCTGGAATACCGACCTCGGAAATTCCAATGTCATTTGCCCTGACCCCGCCCAAAATCTCCACCTCCATCGACCAATTGATGCACAGGGGTAAAGCCTGCCATGTGATTGCCACCGGGTGACAAACACTTTGAACTCCAAGGAACAGGAAATGAATACGCGGAGTACCGATCAAGGCGTGGAACATTGACACATCTATCCAGATGACAATGTTGATACCTCGGTGGTGGCCTAAGAACCACTTGTGATTCATTGCATTTGTTTGTCCTCCAATGCTGTTAATGCATTGGTCATTCAAAGATAGACCCTGTAGGTACTATATATGGCCCATGAATACAAATTCACCTCTTACCAGTTCCAAGTGTCGCCGCATGGTACCGTATATGTACAGTATGTTATACTGCAATTGTATTACAATAACATGGAACTGGAAAATCAGGCCAAGATTAACAGAACATACAGACAGGATCACATCTTTTCAATAAATAGTGTTAATATTTCATTTACATTATACCTCTAATGAAAGCTCATACTGTATTATTCATAGGCGTAGGTTTATGTATGCTACGGACGTGTGCCTATACCGAAAGAACATTCATTTGTTTCTACCAACATTCAGTTGAATCAGAACCATTTTATTTTATTTATGTTTTCTGTGTTTCTCTCAAACAAAACATCAATGATAATGTCATGATATCATCCCAAAAAAAACAAAAACTAGCGTTCCTATGGCAATGGCTTGCTAAACGCAGTGTCATATAATAAGATTATATTCTCAGCTATGAATGTGCAGCATGTTCTTATTATATGGCTCTGGCCATACGTTCAGTTACGTCGGAACTCGGAATTAGTCACATCCAAGTCATGAAAACTAAAGAGGAAAAGAGAGGAGCCTCATGAACTTGAGGTTCAACTACAATAGTGCATACTGTAATCCAAAAATAAATGTTTTACTTACTGATGTGACAAAATTAGAACAGAACCTGCATTTATTTGGATGTTTTGCTTGCAAGTTTTATTGCCAGTAAGTGATTGTTGGATGCCTACTCATATATGTTGTTATCGATTAATAATAATATACTGATAAATATTGTTCACAAACAAAGGTGCTGCCTGTTTTAATTTCAAACATACAGCCCTCATCACGTTTAATATTGACTCCCCTTCTGTGGTTGCTATTGTTTGAAAATTGGTGGAAAGCAAGGTGGGGCTTTTCATATAAGAAAGCAGGACACTACAATTACTGTGTGATTACGTCTTGCTGCCCGCAGCCGCTGTGGTTTCTGCCGTTATAATTTCTAGTGTGACTTAACATGGAAGTGTGAAAAGTGTCCCAATAAGAAATGTATTCTGTTAAATTGTTATGTAAGCTGAGACTCTGAAAGACCCAGAAATTCTAGGGTAAAAGTGGTCTCTGCCAATGTTAAAACCCCCTTGGTAGTATGACAATCAGTAGCCTATACAGAAGACAACTTGCTTACTATGGCTGGACTAAATGTCAGCCAGAGTAGAGTAGAGACACCTAAACCAGGAAGTATTATATTCACCCTCTGCTCATGTATCTGTATTACCTATTGTCTTAAAGTGCACATCCATCTGACTGACGGATATGCCAGGCAGAGCTGGAAACACAGGTACTCCCAATATTATATCACCTTCATGTTTAAAAATGACCCTATAGTGAACTGAAAACAAAACAGCCTTTTAACATATGGGTCCCCTTGACTGTGCTCTACTGCTTCAGATCAGTGCATGTCTACAGTCATTGTAATGTAACCCTCCAGACAGGTACTCCAGTGAGCATTTGACTGGCTTCTGGATTGAGTTGCAAAGTGAAGCCATGGTCTGTCATTGAAACGCTATCAAAGTCATGAAGTCCACAATGATGTCCTGACTATTGTGCTGTACGATTCAGGTTAAAAGCCTATTTACTCAGATTTTCTTTCTAAAATATACAATAAAAAATATTAATTGAGCTACATTACAAGTTGCGTGATAATTAACATACATAAGCTCATATCATAGGAACATAAGTTTGTCTGGGTCATGAAGCCCCAGCTCAGATAGTATTAATTGCTTGTCTTCCTAAGACGGCATAATGCTTTTCTCCTGGCGAAAAAACCTTTACAGTATATCTGAGATTTAATTCAAAGGGTTGGTAATACTTTTGTAGAATAATAAAAGTATAATAACAGCTACAGAGCTTTTGAGTGAATTAATATTAAGCTGCATTGCGCGTCATTCTGTTATCAACATTTTACATGGTAGCGTTTACTTTTGTCTTGACTAATTATTAATATAGTACAATTATAATATCATACTGATAATATTGTAATTCTAAAATGTGTACAACTGGGTGTGCATTTGCCAGTTAGACTTTTCAGTATAGCAGTTGCTATCCACGGGTCAAAGAAACTGCTGATACGGATCAAAAAATGAAATTGATTTCATAAAATGCATTCTCATTTTAATAATGTGAAATCAGATTACATCTCACCACACTTCACTCATGTTATATTGAAACTGACCTTAACTGATACTATACTGTATAGTCTTCTATCCTATCTGTCCCACAACAGTTTATCATTTATTCTTCTGTCACTGTAAAATTGTTTTCAAACACGTCAAATGATTATGCATAAATTAATTCAACCTGAATATCATTCAAAACCTGTGATCATAGCATATGATCACATTCTATTGTTATGGTGCTGGATTGTTTCTACCCCAATTCACTGTTTATGTTTGGAATGGAGGAGTGTTTCTTTAGACCGTCTATGACTGCATCCTTAAAACTGAATATGAAAGTGGAGCACGAAGTGGGTTTAGGTTCGTTAACCAGATATTTGACCATGACAAAGTGCTTTACATATAGGACAATGACAACACAAAGGCAATGGAAATATTATGACAAAGATCACACACAAAAAAATGTTAAGAGAAAATGTGTTTGCTTCCTACCTTACATTATCCTGAACCCGGTGGGACCACTTGGCCAGGATTAGCATGACAAGGTTCCTCCGCATCGGCCTTTCTGAATCTTAATGAGAAACTACAATGCAATGGAGACATTCATAATATATTTTATATCTTGTCTTCATAGTCTCCTTGCACCATAGCCACCAGCAAGGAAACTCAGAATCAATATTCAGATGCAATTCCTCTACTCAAGGTTACAACTGTTTCCCCTCAACTTATCAATTAAAAAGTGGTGGCAGATCTATGGTGCTCTATGGATTCCATTCATGTCCCGATGTGAATCATTATAGTTCCCAGGCAAAGAGTTTCAATGAGACACGATCTACATCTAATCAATACATCTTGGTGCGTTAATTACTGGAAAATAGAAAAAGTATTGCACTACTGTAATTACATCTATATAATTATTATAATTATGGAAAAATATCCCAAAAATACATTCTCAGCAAAATGTAGATATTTGTCTTTATTTTTTAAAGGTGATGTAGTGTCTAATACTCTTGGCAACAAAGGCAAAAAAGCCGATGAGCTCCAAATAATTGCTGACGCCTTCCTGGAGGACATGAACGAGCACTTGTTTTTAATATTAAACAATTGATGGAACATTCTCTTTTATTGGGTTAAATCATGAATCAGGTATAGAGAGCAGGGAAAACTGGAATTCCCTTTCACTTCCTAAAGGTAGGGAACTGACCTTCAATATCAGGTTTACTTCTGTGGGTAAACCAATTGTGTTTGTGGTGAGCACCAACAGTGCAGTCCTCGCAGTGGCATCACTACTGTAGTTGTGGAATTACCTATCGTATTACTCCCCAAATGAGTGTTGATTACTGAATGCATAGTATATGGGATTCATATGTTATGTTTCCTTCTAAATGCTCAAATTCTGCAGCAGCAGTTGTCAATCTTTACGTTCAGTACCCAATGGCTTTTTGGCCACTACTGTGGCTCTGAGGGTGTTTTTCTAGGGAGGGGAGTCTAAAAATACAGGATAACACAGGTTGACATCTGTATATTATAGTTTAAACAGCACTGACGATGATAATGTATTTTATTAGACAGTCAAACAAGAACATTTTTAAATCATCTTGTAAATTAAATAAAACAAATGTACTGTATGTATCGGATCAATTTTGTGCAAGGTATTGCAAATGTAAGTAGGTGGTGATATACTGTATGTCTTATCATTAAAATACATTGGAACAAGGACTGTGCATGCATACTCTCATTTTAAAGTTGAAAAAATAGTTTCTGCTTGCTGTACAAAGGCATTAGTTTGCAGGCTGCATGCAGCAGGACAGATGCAGTACCGTATGAGAGCTATATCTGTAATGCCTTGTAAAAGTGTGAACACTGCAGGAGAGCCAGTAGTTATTGCTTGAGGCTTCCCTCCAGGTATAGCAGCAATGAGTTTATCAGACAAATGTTAGATGTACTGATGCTTAACACCAGCAACAGAGAGATCCATTGTTCCTAAATGGCGTCAAGGATATAAGCTATTATTCTACATAAGAGGATTGTGGTCTGCTAGCTGTTTGAATGTTTTCATTAAGCAAACCATACATCCAACTACCAGAACATTGCAATTAAAATAAATGAAAATCACTGATAACAATAATTCCTCAGCTGTCTTTGAGCATAAACCGCTAAAATAATGATTCAACCTTTTAAAGGTTTTGTTGTAATATTCCTTAACTGTGATGACTAATGCTTTTCAGGTTTTACCTTATGAATACATTGGTCTCCTTGAGGTAAATTGGCATGGTACTCCATACTCATTGCATGGCTTAATGTCACTTCATCTTTTTTCTTCCTGCCCTCACTCTCTTTTCATTTGGAATTCTGCATCTGGTAATTTCATAATTATGGGAGGGGATTATAACGAATGAAGAGAGGGCGGCAGGTTAATTGTATATTTCACCTCAACGGACCAGATCTACGAGCCACGGGCCACCAATACACACATTTGAAGATGTGACAGGACGAGTCCGCGGGAAAGTATTCAAAGGTTTCCTTCTGGATGGAAATTGTTCTGGAAGTTATGTTTCACTGCCGGTTACATGTGTGTTCATTAAAACAATTTGTGTATGTATGTGTAACGACTGCATTTCTGCGTTGTGTTCAATGATTCACACGAACTCTTTCTTTTCATCTGTCGATGTTTAATTTCTGGTGGTTACAAAGAAATGGCCTGCATCAGATCAGCACCACAACCTTTCAGAACAGGATTCTAGAAACGTATTACA
>JAODTR010000019.1:1460371-1521130 GCA_025399935.1 Amblyopsis rosae
CTATATTTTCTATTCATTTTGCAACTCATTTGAGGAAAGAATGTGTGAGTTTTCATAGAAAACATGAAATTGTCTGGTTGACCCCAAAATTTTGAACGGTAGTGTATATTCTACAGTATATGGCCATCAAAAGATGTGGCAAGTGGAAACCCACACCACACATATGTTACATATGTATAAATGCATTTTAATATATTTATGAATTAATGTATTCATATATTTTCATATTAATACATTATCCTTTCACATACTACAGTTGGGGGTATCCACAGAGAGACGATGGATCAGATGCTAGGAACTGACAATGACTGTCTCTCAGGAACAATAGAAATGCCTACTGTAGTATTTTACAGGTATTGTAATATAAATATGCCACGCCTAACGTGTAACCAAACTCTAATACTATACAGTAATAGGTTGATCCTGGTTTTTCCATTTCAGCATGCATGCTAGTGCATTGCATGTTGTCTGAGTCTGGGCATGTAGTTGGTGAAAGAGTCCTGTTATCATTCAGTAATTGTGGTGCTAATAAAACATCCTGGAGAATATAATCCAGAGGAACTAGTTCAGTGATCGATTGTAATTAACAAAAACACACAATCCTTGTTTTCTTCCAGCTGAGATAGCTCATTACAGTTGATCCTAAACAGATGATCAAAACTAATTAAATGTTTATTAAATCACCGCGTGACCAAAATGCCAACAGCTCCTTGGAAAGGGCCTTCTCACTCATTCCCAAACACACACGCACATACACACACACCCCTCCCTCACCCATACACACGCACACGCACACACACACACGAACACAGACGACACAAAGACACATCAAGTGTCTGTGCTTCTATGTGTATTCAGAAAACCCATAATCTTCCATCAACAGAAAATAAAACCTCTTTCATCCAATTGCATCATATCCAACGATATTCCACACATCATCAATATCAGCGATGTCTTGACAGCCATAAACATCCCTGTTTGGTCACACATTAGTCTCCTGCTCCTAAAAAGTCAATAACACATCCGTCTTTGAGCTGTTTCACCCACATTCTGCTGACGGTATACGCACCCTGTTTCTAGGGAGCATTCGCCGCCTCCTCCTCCTCTGTGCCCCTGGGCTCCTGGCCTACTTCTGAATCAATGTTTGACAAAGAGTGAGTCTCCTCGTGTATGAGGAAGGGGGAGTCAGGAAGGCTTCTGGACAGTGAGGGGGCCACACGCAAAGCTGGAGGGTGCAGAGTACTGATGCAGGCAAGTAGCTAATACACCATCACATTGCTCTCTTCCCTGCATGTGAACATGGAAATAAACCTGCCTCATCTAAGGTCATGGTAAGTAGCTAATACACCATCACATTGCTCTCCTCCCTGCATGTGAACATGGCAATAAACCTGCCTAGCATCTAAGGTCACGGTAAGCAAACAGAAAACAAACATGCATTTCTAAACAATATTATTTATTTCTAAATAAACGGACAAAATGAATGCAAGCTTCAGTTTTGTAGTGTATAGTGAGTGTCGCAGTGGATTACTGTAGGAGTTTGTGTACACAATGCAGTGTTTATAAAGGACTTAAATAAAAAGCATGACATTACAATAAGATAACATTATATTATTCTAACTTAAATATAAATGAACACCAATTAATAAATGCTCATCTGTCACAATACGTGTGCACACACCCAGTATTGAAGAGAAATCTATATATAATAAAAAAACAAAGTGAATGAAGGGAGAATAACATATAATTTGGGTTTGTTGCAGAGAGCAGATGGTACTCTGGGATACGCTTCCTTTCTTGAAAGCTAGGGCGATAAAGACCGGGATTGTCTGATGGTGAATCATTTGTGTATTGTGTTTAGTTATGAGTGCACTGTAGGCAGAACGCTACTGAGTCCTCATGTAAGGACACATTATTCCTTCACTAAATCACTCAAAATTTTAATGCAAAACATTTATGTTACCGCTGTTCCAAATCAAAAGAATAAAATAAAAGAACATTATTTTTATAATGACAACTTGTACCTTCAGATAATTGCACAAAATGTCAAAACAACATGCAGCCTGCACGGGCATTTTGTGCACTGGCTCTAACAAAAAGTGCGTCTTTGACATGTTCTGAGTCATTTCCTTCAATGCCAAATGGTAAACGGTGCAATTTCCAGACCCCCTGCCAAGAGCTGTCAGTCTGCCTCAACTGGTGGTATATTAAAATGGTTCATAAATTAGTAGTATCTGAGGCATAGGGCATGGAGCATCTCACTGCTGCAGTAGCCACCCTTAATTGGTTCAACTATGTGACATACTAGGGCATATTATGTACAATATATTTCTCTGGAGTGCGGGGGTGTCTGCTTGTTAGGCTCATGTACATGTTTCTGCTTATGCACTGCATTAGAAGTCACCTGTTACAAGTTTCTTCTTTGCTTCATTGGTGAAGGGAGTTTGTAATGGTGCGGAGGTGCTCATACAATAATGTACTAAGTGGACAATGCTGTTAACCGGTGTCATTTTTGAATTTTTATTGGAGTTACAACCACACAGTAGCATTTACAATGGATTTTTTCTACCTGAGATTTTTTTAAATCTTTGAATCACATGGACATTTTTGTATTTCTGAAAAAGGTGAAATGCACACCATCTACTCTGCACTGACAAGGGGGAAAAAGTAAAAGAAAAAATAATGAATCCCCTAGCAAAATACATTGTTATTCACCTTCCAAGGTTCTTGGAACCTACTTAGTCAAAAACGTCCATGGTAAAATATTAAAACCTAGATTTTACTGTAAATAGTTATAAAACTGCAAACCAATAAAAAAGCAATTGGCATTTGACAAAAAATCTCACATTTATTTTATTTTTTTAAAAGAAGTGTTGAACTTTACATCAGTCTTTAGTGATGGGCCCCGTAATAACATGTTTACAGAAAAAGATGAGCTACAGTACGGCATGTATACCAGTGCTGGAAAATATTCATACAGTTCCCATTTTTTGGAAAGATTTCAATAAATAACATTTCCATACCCAGGCGGAAGAACTACATTTATGATAAATAGCAAATTTATTGTTAAAATGCTTCATTTCAAGTGGTGCTTGCCCATTATTCTGCAAAGGCTTTAAAAAAAAATTCTATCTCATTCAGAATTACACAAAAAAACTGTGTAATGCATAAATGTCTTTAAAGGGGCACATTCCCATTACACCCATAAAAGCCATTTTGGCAATATAAAATAAAAGCAATTCAATGGGCAATATCTATGAAACTCAACAAGCAAAAAACACTGTTCACAAGTGGAAAATATGGTCATATGTTGGATCCTTTTGTTTTTAAATCTGTTTTTATGTTCAAACTAACTACCATGATTTATGTGTTGGAACCAGAAGTATAACATGTGCAACTTCAAACAATAGTCTCTCAAAAGTTAAAATGTTCAATTAAAATGTTTCTTCATATTTATCATGAATTTATTTTACACTAGCAATACAACAAAATATATATTTTAGCCATTTTCCTTGACAACAGTTCAATGTACAATTGAGAAAATATAAGGCAGGGGCTTGATTGCTAGTGGTTCTACAATCCAAACTTTACTGTGATGGGATGACTGAGTCTGACAGGGGAACATTTTACAAAGAAATACTGTCCATATCCTGGTCCGAGAGTGTCAGTTTGTGTGTAATACAAATGGTGCTTGGGAGTGTATGTACAACCTTCTGACCGTTAGACTGCTGATCTAATGTAGCCGGTAATTACTATATTTTTTAGACCTAATAATTCAACAGCAGCAGCACATTTAAATACATAGTTGGCTTGTCTCTTAAAGTTGATAATCGACTCTGCATTGTATATACAGTTTGTTTAAAACTTTGCACTGCCATCTCTGTGCGCCAAGTCTCTTGGCGTTGCAGGAGGGGGGCGGTATAGGGAGTGGGGCTGGGTCAGGTGGTTGGAGTTTGGTAGCGTGCGTAAAAAGGGCCTAGTCCTTCAAAAAAAAATTATAGAATAAAAGAAAAAAGAAAAATAAACAGAAAGGAAAAAAAAAGAAAAGCCCAACTTGCCTGATATCTCAGTGTGTCCTGCGAGACGTCAAGACCACAGAAGAAGAAGTGATAGAGGAGGTGGCTGGAGGATGATTTAAATACATTTAAAGGCTCGTCACTAACTGCATCTGTCCTTCTCGTACGTCCCCTTCAGTGGGGGCACAGTCGTCCTTAGCGATGGGAATAATGTAACCGTCGCTGTTCCCTCGGCTTATCTGGTAATAGGCTTGGAGCTGCTGGCCGCCTCCTAGGTTGGGCATGCTCTTGTAGTAAACATCCTCGTTGTCGCTCCTCTTGGAGGGGGACAAGTCCTCCAGCACGTCAGGGGTGCTCTTGGGGCCGGGAGAGTCCTTAAGGTTAGGCATACTAGTGTACAAGGAGTCTCTGTTGGGGGACTGCGGGCTGTCGCCGGGCTCCGTGGCTGTCAGCTGGCCTCCGAAGCTCTCCACTCCCCCATCCGTTCTCAACTTCTTCTGGGGAGCGTACAGAAGCGAGTGAGTCCGCTGGGGGATGAGGGGAGCCTCCAGCTCCCGCTGGCCGCGGAGGTCCAGGCCCGCCACCTCCCCCAGCCGCACCAGAGACGAGGCGTCGGCCACGATGGCGTCGTCTTGCCTGGCGCCGCCGCCGCCCGCCACCGCCGTCACCTTGGGCGGAGCCCGCTCCGTGTTGTGGTGGCGGTGGTGGTGTGGGTGGTGGGCGTAGGGCTGGTGTGCTGGCTGCTGCTGGTGCTGGTGGTGGTGGCTGTTGTGGTGGGGGTGCGGCGGCGGGGGCGGAGGAGGCGGAGGGGGCTGGGGGTGGTGGCTCTTGCCGCAGGCGCGCAGGTTGTTGTGCACCAGCTGGGAGATGATCATCTTCTCGAAGGCGGCTTCGTCCAGCGTGAGGCCACAGTCCACCACCTGCACGCTGTCGCCCAGCGCCCCGTTGCGGAGCGAGTAGCTGTTGTTAAAGTTACCATTTAGCGGTAGTGTATCCATTGCACTTGTATCCCTCACCACGTTGTTCAGTGAGTGCCCTGCAACAGCATGGAAGATGTGAGGGGGGGTGCATTAGTCCAAGCACCCGCTATCACAAACAGTAACACAAGATTTAATGCTGTTTAGGATGCAGTTTCACACAATAAGGTCAACTAAACAATATAGAGGAGTTCAAATGAAGCCATGCCACTAGTGTTGTTAGGCACAATCGTTAGAAGACATACAATACAAGCGTGCATTGTAAAACACTAGGAAATCATTTTACTTTCTCGTTATTTTTTTTACGGGAAATGTTTTCCCGTTTTGAAATGTCTTTCCATTCCAGAACATTCTGCATTTGCGTCTGCAGTAGTGCCAAAGCACTGAAAGTGATCCCAAACAACATTAAGGAACAGTGAAAAAGTGATGAGCACCACAACACACACAGCAGAGGTTAACGTGTACAGGTATGTAGCCACAATCGGGCAAGCTACAACAATGTTTTTAGCAACTAGTCGTGTTGGTGTGACGAGGAACAGAAAGAGATGGGAAAAGGTGACTGAGACAGAGAGGGAAAAGGAGTCACGTATTAACATGGGGCAGCCATCTTTGCTCTCTACAAGGGGAAGAAGGCCCACAAGCAGCACTCCGACATCACCACACACAGCATGTGAAAAGACTCACTTTAGACAACTCACATCATGTCTGTCTGCTCAGGCTATCTGGTCTAAGAGTAGCTGATGTACAAAAGAAAGTAAAATGATTTTATTGTAACATGATGAAGAAGAATCACTCAAAACAAACACAACAAGAAAACAAAAGAATAACTCTGCAACTAAGAGCAAGGGTTCAGCAAATTAAACCAACAACCATTCAATGGCGTTATTTCTCAAATTGAGTTGCCTAAGAACCGTTTTGGGTTTTTGGGGAGCGGGGGGATATAAATTGAGCAGGATTGTTGTTGTTTACGGCGGTACACCCATTAGCTGGCAGCTTGTGTACCCAGCGCTGACAAAGGTCAGAGTGTGCCCGTAGCCCGGCGCTTGGCATCCGTCACAGTGACAGTTCCCAGCGAGACCCGGCCACTTGTGGAACAGCTCCAGAATAACACAGCCTCTACAGAGGTCAGCCATGTTAAGAATTCCTCTAAGCATGGGGGTCATGGAAGCAGCCAAAGAATACACCGTGCCTGTTGTTCCAGCACTGGGAGGGGGTGAGAGGGGGAGAGAAGGGGGACATCATGCTCATGCAAAGGGACAAAGACAGATGTGGAAATTAAGGTGAGTGGGAGCGAGAGTTGGCGACACATGCTGTCGACCGGAGAGGGGACAATGATGCAGGGAGACACGGAGGAGACACGGAAGAAACACGCCACACAGGACACCCGAGAGGTAAAGGGCCAAGACAGGAGAAACAGATTGAAGGTAAATGAGACAGCTGCTGCCGTGACATCCATGTGTTTTGTTTATGCATGCTAGGAGGCTATTTGGTGGCCAGACAGGTGTTGTCTGGGAAGCGGAGGACAGATGTGAAAGGGAATAATGCTGGACACTGAGACTGCACGATGCCACAAGGGGATGGACTGTTTTTGTCTCTAATACATGTTCCCTGTTGGACTGAAAAAGCAGCACATTTTGCGTCTGTCCACAACAAAAGGCAAAAAGAGAGAGAAGCAGAGTAATTGCTTGTAACAAAATGTCAAATAGTAAAAATCAATTAAGTTCTTGAGTGAATAGCAAATGTCCAAAATCAATGGAGATATATTTTTTACAATAGAATTTGGGTAAATAATTTTGTGAACCGCTGCTCGCTGAAATAGGTGTTGGTTAATGGCCTAAATTAAAGGTGTGATTGTGCCAGGGTTTTGGTTGGTTTTATTAAGCATGCTGAACAAAATTTACATTTGATAGGCAAAGTTAAGTTTTACTCCCATACTTGTCTCTCTGTAGGTCACTAGAGGGAAGCACAAGGGAAAGCAGAAAATATGACAAGATGCCCATTTCAATATCCAAATTATAAGACAATCACATTTAACAATATACTGAGAGGAACAACCAACAATTATGAGCTTTAATGTGATCTGCCATTGTTATTTAGTGATCATTTTAATGGTTAAAAGCCTGCAATTATTTCTACATTAATAAAGGTAAAACTAATAGCCTGTATTAAGCACATCTGTATTCAAATACTGATTGCGTGTAGTGTATAATACATGCTTTTAGATGAAAGCTCCCTCTAAAAACAACAAAATAAATAACAAATTGCATTAAGATCATGATAACTCTGGCGCACTCATCTTAACAGTACGCAATTTCGATTTATGGCTTCAGGCCTACAACACCGTTTACACAATCTCAAGGCGGAATATCTCATATCCCATTCCCAACTTAATCACTATGTCCCGCTCAGTGCAGCGTTTGCTTAGGAGGACACATGAGAATGGAAAGGGCGGATTGTGACCAATCACCGCACCCCCCACTCTCGCTGTCCAAACATGTCTGCAATGACGCACGTGAGAGAACACTCTTGCAATACTATTACCCTTCAACAATGTTGGAGAGGCCGATTTAGAGGGGAATAGGACATTCTGCTGATGAGAAATGTATACTGGTGACTAAAGACTTACAGTAGGAGCACAAAGTAAGAACGTTGGGAACGTTGGGTGAAAGGGTTAAGGAAGCACACCTGGTGAGTTAAACACGGGTGCCGTGGGAGTGTTACACACAACAGTCTCAGCCAGCAAGGTGTTATAAGGGTTGTTAGTGCCTTGTGGTCGAAGGAGAGGATTTGTTAGTAGATAATTCCCAGTCATTCCTAGAGTGGTGAGACAGAAGAGGAGGTCAGATTGCAGTCCATTGCAACACATGTATTGGGTGAGGAAAGAGACATGTCACAATACTTAACTTTTTGTTTTTGTTTTGGTAAAGCGTATGAAGCAGAAAGTTTACAATGTTTCTAAAGCAAATAGAGACATGCAAGAATTTAGCAGAGTTGCGCAGATGGCAAATTTATCTCCACTCATGACAAATCTTCTGTCATCTATTATGCAAATTAACAGCCCAGCAGAAACAGAATGAAATGTAACAATACTCTAATTGTAATCTCCTGTCCTTTTTTACTTATTTTCTTATTGGCTGGGACAAAGCAGCAAACTTAACTGTTATATACTACAACGTTTTCCAATTTCACCCTATTTGTCACCATTGCTTACTACAGTAGTAGTTCTCTGACATACCTCACCCTGAATACCTTCTATTTCTGAAGACACTCTTCCTTCTCTGATACTGTAGGTATTATAGTCTGAGCCAGGTCGTCCACACAAAAATCCCATCCATAATAATGTGTAGGCTGTCTTCAAATTAGATATCAAATTATTAATCGTTATGTCGACATAAAGTTGGCCATTATCGAGTGTTGAGTTTTTAAGGGCTTGGGATAAATCCAGTGCGGTTTATTACCTCTGTTAAATGCCATCTGTCATGTTGAGAAGTCTCCCCGGATGTTTTTAATGACAAAGAAGTATGTCCAGGATATAGAGCCCTCCTTAGTGCATTTCCCTCAAGGGTAACTAGGCTACTAAGCCTACACAGTGATCAATATTTACCCTTTATATTAGCATCACTAGATCACCGCTTTATAAAAATAATAAATAAAGACTCCATCTCTATACTGTAAATTTCTGTTAATAGGTATACTGTATATTTATGTATATATATATATATATATATATATATATATATACACAGTTCAAAATTTTTAGATATATTCTTTCTGGTTATTGGTCAAAAAGAGAAGGACTTAAAGTATAGAAAGAAAGCGAGCAGGGAAACGCAGGACAGGGTGTAGACAGGCTAGCTCAGTGTGAACCATAGCTAGCATGCTTGGGAAGCCATTTCATATAGAGCCCTGTGGCAGCGGAAAGCCAAACAACACACTCAGGGTCAGCCAGAGTTGAACATCATCTTCTCATCATCATATTTGTGCAGCAGCTAAATAATAAATGATAGCTTTTTTTCCCGCTCTGTCCTGAAGTCCCCCCGCCCACACAAAGTATTTGAGGTCACCTTACACGTCAGGCGATATATGGACCCTCTGCTTTTTATTAAGCCTACCTTTTTTAACACTTTTTTGTTTTGTTTTTCCATATACTGTAGTTACCCAGACTTAGGGTAAGAACATTGGATGGTCAGCTTTTAGAACAAATTGTTCTACGGTTGCTCCAATTGGTGCCTGACGCTACCAGCCAGAATGACATCGCAGACTATTTGAAGAAGGATTTCTCTAATCCTTCACTGGCAGAATAGCGAGCTGAACTCGGCATGGATCCTTTCTGTCTTCTAACACACTGCGCTGTCTTTTTAAAGGGGCTCATTACAATTCCCACAGCCTGCATAGGTGTGCAAAATCACTGGAACTTGAAGGAGATATTTTTAGCTGGATGATGAAATGTGTGCATATGTGTGCATGTGAAGAGGAATGAGGTGTGAGACTGACCTTGGTTAAGGGTGGAGGAGCTGTTGATGTCACCTGAGATAAAGGAGGACTCAGATTGCTTTCTTACGGTGTCATTCCACATTCTCCTGATACGACTCTGTCAGGTCAACAAGGGACAGTCATTAGGACTTGAACAAGCCCGCTCACCTTTCAGATCAACTTTCATTAAGCTTTCTATATATAATAGCAGTAGCATACACTATATCACTGCTAGCTAGCCCGCCATTAAAGTGTGAGCATCACTGCCTGTAGCTGTCAAAACTAATTTTGTTAGGACAGTATGTTATACTAACAGATTATTATGCATTTGTTGGGATTTAACAGTTTTTTTGTTTATAAAAAAATATTATTAGAGGTATTGTCTTCCTACATTTTAGCATTTGCTACTAATAATAAACGGATTGTGCAAAAACCTTTTCTTTTCTTTTTTTCATAAGTTGTCTTTCCCCAAAGTAAACTGTGTCTCTAATGCTCTTAAAATAGTGCAGAACTACTTTCCATGCATATGGGGTTAGTGAGAAAAGAATAAAGAGATTTAGCGAGGGCTAAAGAGGGGTAGAGCAGAGAAGGAGGTACTCATGCAATGCAGCACCGTACTGTTTCCTTATTTGCACATATGCACATACAGGACTGTATATTTACACCTCTGTACAGCGTTTCTAACTGGTATCTTCATTTACACGTTTGAGTTCATTTCACATCTGATGAACAGAGCTGAATACTAGCTTGAGTCCAAAATAAATCAATGTCCATTTCTCAGGATTGTTATCCAAGAGGAAGTGCAAAAAAAAATCCTGAATTAGAGAAAGACTGATAATTCATAACCAAGAAGCAGTAGCGTGTAATATACAAGAACAAAAAAAAGTAAATAAAAAAAAAGAATAATACGAATAATTCTATAAAAAAAGAATACTTCCTCAAGTGTTTGTGAGGTGCTAGGTTGAGCTTATTAAACGGAGGCCTGCTGCCTGACAGAAGGCTGACACGGGGCAGGCTGGCGGGCCTTATTACCGTACCTGTGTGCCAGAGGAGTAGCGAGCACTGGTTCTCGTGGTGGACGTCTTCACAGAGCTGTGGGAGCTCTCCGTCGGCAGCCCCCCACAGCAGTATGTGTGGCGAAAGCACTTGTTATACTCTTTACGGACCTATGTGAGCAAAAGGCCGGGCGTTGGCATGATGCTGCTTGCTTACACACGACTCTCATACATGATGCAAAGACAAGGCGCTTACATACGACTCTCATACATGACGCTGACATACGACTCTCATACATGATGCTAAGACATGACGCTTACATACGACTCTCATACATGATGCTAAGACATGACGCTGACATACGACTCTCATACATGACTCTCACATCTACTGTGACAGTGATCTATATTTGTAAATTTTTTTTTTAAGTATAACTTTCACATGTCATGTCAATGTGTGTCTCTCAGTGTTGGAGCTCACATGAGGCCGCTAATCCCTCTGATTGTGACCGGGCCTATCAAAAGCTCTGTGTGGACCGGGCCAACTTACTTTCTTCTGAAGGAGGCAGTGGAAGATGAAGATGAACATTCCCTGGAAGGTGTTGAAGATGGTGAATAGATAGGCCATGACCACCGACGACTCGTAGATAAAAAAGAGGCCAAACGACCAGGTGAGCCCCAGTAGGCACAGCAGAGCGAAGGCTCCCAGGACCCAGGACCTACGACACGCACACACACACACACACACATTCATGGAACAGAGCATGAGAGAGAATCAATGTTCTCACTGAAAATACGCTCAGACTCGCTTATCATCTAAGATTATGACAAGCGCAGCTGACAAAGTAGTAAACCATAGAGAAAACAAAATAAAATCACACAAACGTTAACAGACACCCAATAGGACCGCCCGCAAGCCCCACCTTCGCTAATGGTCCAAGGCTTGAAAACACACAACAAAAACAAAGTTTCCCAGATTCTCTTCCTCTTGGGGTTTGTATTTAATAATGCCCTTTTTATTTGTATATCTAGAACACTCTTTGAAGCAGTATTATCGGCTGCTTTCTTAACAGCACATTCTGATGAGGGACACACATGATCAGACTGTGTGCAAATCATAGTCTGCCCAACAAGTGTACGTGCTTTCTAATACTTATTTTACTATGTGCTTTCACAGCCTGAGAGACTGGAAGGTGGAGAGAGAGTTAGAGGGGAAGGAGAGGTTCCGCCTAGTGCGACGAGGTTCTCGGCCCGGGAGAGTTAAAGGTGCACTCCTCGATCGTGTCACAGTGCCGTGAACCCCGTGTTCCCACTCTTGCTCACTGTTTATGTTCGAAGGTGTAGCCGTGGTGGTAGGGGAAGAAGCGGTTGGATCCTATACGAGCTATATGTGGGGGGGGCATGCACTCTTGTTTCTTCAAACCAAAGCAATATTTCTGTAACCGGTTGAACTAGAAGTGTAATTCAGGACACACGTGTAAGGAATGTCCAGTTAACACTTGCGAGTTCGACCAACAACATCAGCAGCTGACAGACATGGTGGTGAGACAGTCACAAGGACAGAAAGATGTTCTCTGGCACGGGACGGCTGGCCATAACAAGGACAGATGGAACCAAGTCAAGTGGAGAGAAAGAATGGAAGATATAAAGAACGAGAGAACGAGAGAACAAACTACAGTACAGGCTGAAAATGATACTTGTGGGCAACAAGTTCTTACTTGATAAATGGTTTATTATCTTCATAGCTAGAGGGCATGATAAGCAGGAAGAGAGAAACACAATTAGATCAGAGCGCATCACAGCGTGGGTTAGTCGGCATTTGAGCGCCATATCTATAACTTTGATCCAGGGGAAATTATGGGAGGCAATAAAATGGAGGGGCTAGCAAAGACTAAGACTTGCGTGTTTGTCTACTTGAGACTGAATTGCCATACTGTGCATAAAGTACTTAGTAATGGAACACGCCCTCAAGTTTGCATTTATGTAATGTGTGGGTGGTTAAGAATGATCTGAGGTTAATAGGAAACGCTTACCCAGGCAAATCTGTATTATAGTAGCCATCGCAAACACGATAATTACTGGCGCAGATGACAGAGAAAAGAAGAAGAAGAAGAAGACAACGATAGGGATAAGATACGGTTCCTCTTGACATGCAACATGAAATGACAGCAGTACTGTGTACCCCACAACGGTTCAATGGCCAGCAGACGTCATTAGTGTAAAACACATAAAAGAACAAGACAACAGAGGGGTATTACACACTGTCTTTTTATCCTGCATCAAAGTAAGTGAAAGTATATTTCTAGAGCACGGCAGTGTGCACTAGGCATGCTGCTACCATGCTGTGTTTCCTTGTGTTTTCCGTGATCGGGGAGTAGGCAATCACAAAATAAACGAAGGAGTCTAAATAAGACATCTTAACCATTCTTGCTGATTGCAGTTTGACTACGGTTCTGTAATGTTTAACACACGTGCTAAATACATTCACTAAGGAAAATGAAAAAGTAAACACGGGTAAAAATAACTGCGGCTCTGTGCAATGTGGGAGCTCAAATGAGTAATATAATGGCATAAAGCTGCCCCACAGTATGAAAATAACAGGAAACCATACAGTATACTGTACATATACTGTATGTACCATATGGAAATGGGCCCCAAAATGATTGCCTGATTGCAAGCAATAATTATTCCTTTACCTGAATGCAAGCAAACAATCAGTGCAACGGAAAACATTTGCTTTCCTTCTCAAAGTAGAACACATTGTAGAACACACGAATGCTGACACTACCGAAAACGCTTGTTAGAATGACAGGGTGTGGTGCGTGTGGAGGGGGTGGATGGTGGCTGTGTTGGGGAACATATTCTCGTCTGGGTTCCAAAGCTGGGAACTATAAAAACTATTTGACTTGTTCAAGGAAGGGGCACACATGGGACCCCCTCTCCTGTACCACTGTACCCATTAAGACCTACCAGCACGTAGTCAAGCTCCAGACCCACAGTGGTGTCTGTCATGCCAATGCAATTAAGTGGCTGGTGGCTTGGACCAAAACAACAAAGAACTTATAAAAAGTCAGTGTTGTCATCATTACAGCACGTACATACCATTATTCACACAGAAAAACCACTGGCCCTGTGTAAAATATAAAATATCTGGAGTCAATTGGAATTCCTCTGGTAAATGTTCCGTCTGGACACCCTATTTCCAGTGACAAGGATTACTACCCCAGTGAAAATAAATTAGACTTAGAGGGGGAAAAATAATGAATTTTCTCATCCAGAGTTGTCACGTCGAAAGGCATTACCTTGAGAATAAAAATCGTTGTGAGGGCGGTGTCCAAACACAACCAACAAGGTACTGCTGATAAGCATGACAACAGGGTATAAGCGAATGAGGCTTTACTTACTTTATATTTTCCAGTCGGCTGGAGTCAGGTTTCAGGGTGGTGGAGTGCTTCACCATTTTGTACATGGTGATGACCAGGAAGATGAGATTGAGCTGTCAAAACAGAGTAATGGCACAGTTAATAAATTAAGATGAACGACTCAAGACACAGTATACAAGAGGAAAAAGAGACAGAGAGAGAGAGAGAGAGAGAGAGAGAGAGAGAGAGAGAGAGAGAGAGAGAAATAAACTGTTAATTTGTCTATAAGTATTAAAAGGAGAAGAGCCTTCAAATCTCCATCCTCCCACAGACTAATCCAATAAACATCTATCGTTCCTGCTGGGCTCAGACAGGCCGACTGGCGCCAAATTTAGTGTCATTCTATATCAATAAGAGCATGAAAATGCATTAAAATCCATCACAGGACAGAAAAAAACAGCCACATGGCAAAGTCAGGAGGGAATGTAAAGTAGCAGAGGAAACTGGAGACCCTCTTGTTGTACAAAACAAATGCATATCATTTTATGCGCGTAGTGAAATATAAGATATAACAAGATACAAAAGGCTTGAGGGAACATAGTATATTTCCTTCGATTGAAAGAAAGAAAGACAGAAAGATAAAAGAAAGAAAGAAAGAAAGAAAGAACATACCATTTTCACGTTCATGCCAGTGTCAGGTTAAGATACAATGTGCAGTCTCTCAGTGCATTACATGGTCCCTTAAAATCAATACCTTGATTTACAGAGGATGGATGGGCCAGTACAAGAACTAAGCCTTAAAAGTGTGTTCTGAGGCAAGCTACTCTAACAATGCAGGCACATACGGCACACACAAACAGCGCACTGTACACCCATCAAACAGTATTTGCTTCTGTGCTGTAAACAAGCTGTGTACATAAATAGCGTAAAGGAATACATAAAATGCAACACATTTAAAGGTGGACAGAAATAATAAAGTTGAATTTGTCCCTGACAATACACAATAATGACTGCAACTACAGAGAAAGTATCAAACAACAAAAACCCCTTAGACGTCATTTTTATTTAGAGAGAAATCTGAAAGCACGGCCCATTAGCTATTCATTTCAATTGATTTTCCTGGTTAGCGCTGTGTAGGCTTTTCAGTGCTATCATTTCATCTTGAGAGGACCAAAATATTGGCAAGAGAATAAAAAAGAAGAAAATAAAAAAATGGCGAGGCCCCGCAAGTATGAAGGCATGAGATAAATGAACGCCCTTTGTGAGCTGGACTGCGAGACCAAGGCCATTCACTCTTGAACACAAATTCTCTGTGTTCTGGTGCACAGTGCTATCAAAAGACTGCCCCTGATCAATACTTCACCTCCTCGTGCAATCAACTGGTGGAGCCGCTCACAATAAGCCAGGCAGCGAGGAAAGGGAGTCTGGGGGAGATCGAGCAGCTCCTTTTATATGATGCTGTGTTTTGTTCCGCAGCCATCGGCCATTATTTCTATCAGCTACCTGCACAAGTCAGGCAAGCCCGATGGGTGGAGGGGAGGACTTTTGAAAATGCTTTTCACACAGCCTGGAGTGGTGACATGGATCCAATGAGACAGAGAAGAGGGACACGGTGCTTTAAAGTAACCTAGCAGCAGCGGCGCACATGTTCCTACCCCCACAGACATGCTTTCTCTGCCTCTCCTGGGGGACCCCCTGTTACCTTGCCAGAGCTGAGCGGCCTAGACCCTCTCCCACTCAATCTGCCTGTCTCTCTCTCTCTGAATCATCACCGCAAGCCATGCAGAAGCGCCCCGACTCAGTGGGACGGAGGAGAAGGCTTTTCCTTTTTTTTTATATCTAAAGCAGTGTATGTACACATTGAACTCTGGGTGAACCGGGGGGAATGAAATATTGAAAGAGCAGATGGAGTTGTCCGGGTGATAAGAACTGCTTGCGACGTGTCATGATCCAAGAGGCCTCGTGTTGAAGCCATCTCAAGCATACTAATGGCTGCCCCCACCACTCATTACTTCCATGTAACTACTTTATGGAGCTAATACCCCCTGTGCCCTGAGACAGGGCAACAGAGCTCAGAGTGCTTTCCATAAGCCTACGCTAGCAGACTAGCATTTAGAATGTGGTTTATTCGAGCTCGACAAGCCTGAAACAAAATCACAATTCGGCTTCCCCGTTCGCTTTCAGTGATTAAACTCCGGTGCTTTCGCTATCTTGGATTATACAAATTGGTAAGCCATTCAGATCTTTGCTGCTATTGTCATGGAAATGCTGCAAAATGCTATGTTTATGTGAGTCTATTTTAAGAAACTTATGCTAGCCATGTGGCTAACCTGTCGCCCGACACGTACAGTATTGTAGGCTTTCAACAAAGAAACCCAAATCGGGTCAGAAGATGAATGAGAACCCCTCTGAGAAAAGCAGATAGGGACAGAAATGTCTTTACATAAGTCCTTCCATTCACAGAAGCAACACATCTTAATTAAAGCCACGATTTGTTTACATGTGTACTGTTTAGCTGCATTCACACCACTTGCACCAGCTTCTTTTGCTGTTAATGGACAATCATGGGCCACTTTATGGCCCTCTTACAAGTCCCGCAGTGCGACCGACTCTTGGGAGACATCAGACTCGCAAGGCTGCCTTTTTGCAGTTAGGAGGAAGCGGAGGAAGGGGCTGATAAGGAGGAAAGCAAATTGGGGAGGAGGCTGGCAAAAGTTTGTTAAGAGACACAACTGTTGCGCAGGGCGACATACTGTAGTGAATGTGACATTAGGATGGCTGCATTCTGCCTCTCTCACGCTGATCGGTAATGCTCCTTGCTCTCATTCCCCCCCACAGACTAGGACAGAGCCCATTTGTAAGGAAAGTCCCGGGCCAGGGATGCCGTGGTAGAGGATCCTTGTTCCTGCATTGTCCCGAGAGTCATTGTCCCCCCCCCAACACACACACACGCTGTATACCGGGCTTTGTCTTCCCCTGTCAGCTGCTGCAGAGAGCAAAGCTGTGTGACTCCTCCGCCGAACCCTCACTTCTATCGTACATGAGCCTCTCTGCAATACATCAGCTGCTCACTATGCCTCATCGCCGCGGGGACAACGATTTTCCTTCTCTGACGCAAAGACATTTTTCATACAAATTATTATCGGACGCAACATATGATGATGACAATGAGGGTCCAATTTATAGTAAGAAGCCAAAACATCCCATGAGGCCGACAGCACTTGCAGAAATGTGCGTATGAATATATATATATTTTAGTTTTATCAATTAAAAGTTGTCCTCTTTTTATTCCAACTGACTATTGCTTTCTTTCTTATTCTATTATCAGACAAGATGGCCGCTGGGTATTAATAGCAGCGCGGAGCCATTCAACGTGGGTGCCGGCTCCCTTCAGCGTGCTTTCAAGACAGCTCTGTGTTGGGCAGAGGTCAGCTCGTCTATAGATACCGACGATTAGGTGGGATAATGAACACGGCCCTGAACAAATATTACTTGTCCTCTCTGCTCAGCGGCCAAACAGCTCAACAGTTCTTCATCCCCGGGTGGGAAGAAGGGCAAGCGCACTGTATGCTAGCAGACCTGTCTGAGAAACACCACCTGCTTTTTCTTTTCTACTTTTCCTGCGTAAGGAGACCAGACTCCCATAGGTCTCATTCCTCTGAGTCGTTCTGATGGAACCGGAGATAATAATGTCATGACCAGTAAATAATTGCATGCTTCAATGGCACATATGTCAATATAATATGCTGTGTGTCTTTCACCCCTGGCGGTCCTTGACCAAACGGAGAGGTGCCTTTGCTACCGTCATCTGCAATTTACTGCGACGACTGAAGGACGAACCCACGTACTGTACCGTATACAGACAGCTGCCGAGAAATGATGGGGAAAGATTTGCCATAAACTGTTGTGCTGTCATAATCTGAGGCCATTTCACAGTGATAGCGTAACTACAAAAAGACTCCAAGGTACTGTAACAGTCTATGTCATCAGTCGGTCATCCATCCATTCACTATCTCTCTACCCGTCTCTCACATCTATTTCATCTACTTTCACTGCTTTTCCATTATCCGTCACAGCTTTATCGCAACATTCTTCGGAAAGAAAATAATGATGTAAACACAACTTACCATAATGATAAAGGTGACGGGTCCTATAAAACTCCATATGAAGTGATTGTCCACACTTAGCCAGCACCTAACAAAAACAACAGCGACAACAGAATAGTTTAATTTAGAACACACACACCCTAAGTGTGTGTGTTCTACTTAGTCTCTGTGAGCCTAACAATAACACAACCACACCTCCCTCAGAAGACAGCACATACAAATACAATACAGAAGCAGGACCCTGCGCACTGGGTCTTATCTAAAATAGGGCCATTACTCTATGTAAAATGTTTTCCCACACAGTGCTCTGCTCTTAAAAGGGAACGTTTACAAGCAAGAGGTCACAGGAGGGTCTTTGAGTAGAGACACATTAATGCAGCCGTGGCTCCTTGAAACCACAGTGTTGAGTCTGTCAGCCATTTTGGAATGACATAAAAAATTGAACAGCTGCCTATTTCAGACAGAGCAGCTTAACTGTTTGAATGCTATCTCTAGGGATGCACACAAGGCACTAGAAGACACGATGAGTAGAGTGTGTTCAGTAGCTGCTGCATGAAGACTAAATCTAGGGGTTAAGGTCTGAACTATCCGGATAACTTCACTCACGCTTTCCTGGTCCCGTAGCTCCTGTAGTCGATGGCCGCAGAGACACCCACCACGATGGCCGGGAGGACGTAACCAGACGCGTAGTAATACTTCTTCCGCGAGTATTCACTCTCAAAGACCTCCACGAGCATGAGGTACAGCTGGACGCCCTCAAGACACATCCAGGAAAACGAAGCCAAGAAGAAGAAATGCAGGATCCCCGCGATGATTGCGCAGCCAATCTGAGACAAAATGACAGGTGTGCCGATTAACAAGACAGAATATACATGACAATAAACACAATAGGCACATTATACAGTAGGAACCTAAAGTAAACTGAAGTTAAACTGAAGATAAATATAAAGAAATACTATTAAACAATGTATTTATCATGTGTGGGGAAAAAAAGATAAGTGAAACCTTTTACTTTATCAAAAATATAATTATAATGCTGTAGTATTCCACCTGTCACCACGCAAGCTAAAGTATGTCAATGTGCAGGTGTTACCATGAACAATAAAAAAGCTCTTTACGTTGTCAGGTTAAACGGTGCGTTTTATCGCTGACATTAAACCTACTTATTTTGTAGCTGGAGCCTTGATATGTAACTGAATGCATAACATCATTCTCTGAGGGCCTGTCTCGCTAAGAACACGTCTAGACGTTTTAAGCGAACATGGAGGAGATACGGAGAAGTACACAAATAAAGGAAAATAAGAATGAAGATCTACTGCTCGGATCCTAGAACTAGCCTGAGTCACAACAGCTGTGTTTAACAGCAACAGGGAAAGGGGAGGTCGGGCGCTAGACACCAGCCCTTCCTAATCTATATTAATGGTGCAGTCCCGCGCTTGTCGTGTCGGGTACTGGCGGGAAAGGTTAGAAACAAACAATGTTTTAGGTCTCATCAATTTCACATTGTGAGAGTTCTTTGTTTTGTTTTGGGGGGTATAGGGAGGGGATGGGGAATGGAGGTGCAAGCGGGGATAAAGCAAGACAGGGAAATTAATCTAAAGTAAATCAATATGATCCAGCTCACCCTGGGTTCCGTCATATCGATGCCAATTAGGAATATTAACTCGGCGATGAAGAGATTAATGCACAGGTTCTTGTGAATGGTGTTGCGGTCACTCTGCAGCCCACGGAAGAAGCAGAAGGTGAGGATGCTGATGGCCAGGCAGACAAGGGAGACCACGATCCCCACGCGCGTGATGACCGTCAGAAGCAGCTCGTGCACGCCGTCGCGTCCCTGGAATGGGACAACGCACCTATTCGTCACGTTCAAATGAGAGATTCTGATGCCGCTACATGCCAGCTCAGTGACCAGGGAGAGATAAAAAAACCTGACACCCGGGTTTAAACGGTGGCTGTAAATCACAGGCTAGTGATGAATTGGACAGGGAGAATGCTAAGCTAGGCATTGGCAACACTCAACCAGTGGAAGGAAGCCTATAGCATGATCTGCTATACTTTGACTGGCTTAAATTAAGTGTGAGCAGAAACGCGCTACTTACTGAGATTTCCCGGTGTGCCATAAGGACGGCAAAGTTGGTGAGGTGACTGCACGAGCAGATGGTGTGTGTTTTATTGGAGTCCAGGAGCTTGCATCCTTGGGTGGACCAGTACCCCGTCATGCTCCTCTCAGAGTAATTCCAGAAGGAACAATTGGAGTTGAAGTAGTGCTCCATCTGTCAGATAACAAATTATATAGTTGGGTGTCCATATAATTGACTGTCTGAAATTGAAGTACATGGAGAACATGGGGGCCATTTACCCCCTACTTGTACTGATATGAATTAGGATTTCTCACTTTGCAGCTCTTATGAAGCAATTGTTATGTTGTATCTCATTTGGCGCATGCTTGCCAAATCAACCGAAACATAGTTGGCTATATGAAGCGCTAATAACAGAGCGCCATAATTGTTTGACGTCGTCGGAATTGCACATTTTCTCTGATAAAGAATTGAGTTATGCGGGTCCCTCTGGGAACTCTTGTGACAACTTTAAAAGACAGAAGATAATTGGTGCTCCGGTAATTTCATTGTAGATTGTACGGCTAATCTAGGAGTTAATTTCCCCCACTATAAAAAGAAAATGGGTATCATTTATATCCCAATGTTGATTAAAGAATTAGTTTTCATTAAGAATTCACTTAAGTTCTAAAGACTCTTTTAATTTGATGTTCAGTGACTTAAATAAACTGCCAACTGACCTAGCCAGGCATTTACAATTCAAATTGCAGATATCTGTCTACTCTGGTCGTTCCCTCCTGGTGTTTTTAATAAGTCCTCTCCATTCATTTCAGCGGGGAGACTTACATCAATGTGCTCCAGGGTAAAAACCACCGGGTCATTAATGAACACACGGCTGGATTCTTTGTTGATTGAGGCGGCGATGATGTCAGAGTTGACGGCCACTGATACGTTACGCCCGTACCCCTCATTGGCCATCTTTATGGTGGCATTTTCAGTACTGAGAAACTGACCCAGATTTTTGTAGAGCACAAAAACCAGCTTGGCCACGCCTGCAGAGAGAAGGGTTAAATCAGTAGAGCGGAAGATAAGCGAGCAAGCTAGATATAGAATACAGCAAACACACACACACACACAGTAAGGTGCACAATAACATTATATAAAATACTTCCAAAAATGCTAGAACATTGGATAAAACAAGGGAAGTCAGAGGGAACCAATTCAAATACACAAAAAACATACAATATACATACAAATAAATAATCAAAATAAAATCGAGACATGTTAAAATGTATTTACCTGAAATCATAAAATGTAATAGTTTCAGTTATATTACAGTATAGGCTATGTGTAGACTATGATTTCAAGTAAATACATGTCTCGATTGTATATTGATTATTTAGCTACAACCAGGAGCTAATATTTGCGCTGAGATTGCATGTCCATATAGCAAAAAATAAACCTGTGGTAACTCCGTAGCCTTGCCGTAACAGTCAGTGACCAAAGGCTTTCTAACGCATCGAAAACAAGATGAGAAAGGCCAAGCTGCAATATTTGACAAGTTTGGAATGATAACATTTTGCTTTTACACACACAGTAAGGGGAACAAAAGTCCAAGAACACTCTTTACTCTTTCACAATATCTCACATTTGGGATGGAAACGAAACACAGCAGCTGAGTGCCTGCTTTTTCTTAACTTGTTGTGTCTAAGGGGGCTTACCATTGCGACTGTTGAGCTTGACGGTATTGGCCGACAGCTGGATAGAGATTCCACCCTTGCCGGCCTGTGGAAATTTGAAATCCTGCACCTGGCCGTCCGTACTGAGTACATAAACATCCAGGACTAGATGTGTCAAGCGGGTTGGGTGTGATGATAAAGAGAGGAGTTGAAGTGGGGGGTGAATGAGAAATAAAGGGATGAAGGAGAGAGAAAAGAAGATGTCATTCATTATGGAGGTTTTGACCCATTCAAAATGGCATGGAGCCAAAACAGAGAAACATGTTTGCGCCTTGGTCTTCCTGCTAACATTCCAGTCATACCCTCCCTACCCGGGCAAGAACACTTTGCGGAGATCAGACCCCGTGAATCTGAGCGGCTGAGCTATTGGTTAAAAAAATGTCAGCACTGAGGCAATGCATTCACACTAATGAGACACACGTAGCATGTCGTACGGACATTTAAATAACAGCAATGCAGGCAAATGACAAATGGACGTCTTTCTCCTCTCATTATATGCAAGAAGTTGGGAGGAAAGAAAGGGGAAAGAGACAGCGGTGGATAAACAATGTTTGTCCTCTTTGTAAGACTCCACAGCAGGCTAATGTTCACATTAATGTATAGAGTTACAAGGTCCAGACACATACATTTATAAACTAAGCCCTTGCAATCAGAGAATCCAGTCTATTTAATTGTCTGATATTCATCACTTTGTCAGTAAGCGACTCATTAAACCTAATATCCTTTATTTTTCCTCTCCCCGGAGGTTTAAACGCATATTATGAAAACAAAGCGCTTTTTTTATATGCAGCAGCCTTGTTTTCCCGTCATAGGATTTCTAATTCAATGAATTGAGAGGATTCAAATTAAACGGCAGGGCATGTCGGCTGCGTGCTAACTTACTGATGTTGTCGGCGGGAACCTTAACAATGGCGGGCTCCATCAGATTGTCGGCGAGCACAAAGGCTCCTTCTTCCAGAGTGTCCAGTAACATGGTGGCAGCGTGGGTCTGCTCGGTGTTGTTCATGTCTTGCCAGGACTTCAGTGCTTCTGGTCGCAGGAGGTTGTCCACTATGTCCACAATGGCCTGTGGCACCGAGAGACAAAACAAACACACCTGAGTAATGCAGGACAAACACACTTCAACACTTCATAAAGAAAACAAATATACTAAATATAAATAAGAAATATAATTTTGGCATATACGACAATGTCGTTCATGTTAATTATATGAATTACAGGGAACTGGCCCTGAACACAGGCTTTGAGTACAAATATAACATTTAGTTTAAATGATACATGCATTCTTCACATATACAGTATCATAGTATATCACATATTGACTAGGAAGCGGTGACCTTGTCTTTCACATTGTTTTAAGCTATTAATACGTATCATGAATGACATGTCGATTCAGAGGGTGTTCAAGCACACTTGGGAATTCTTTGTGGATGTATCAAACGTAATACATCAATCTGCTGCAATGAGACAATACAATACAATGTTGCTTTCCAAACATGTTTGGAGATGTCACCGTAGTTACGCTCATAATCTATGAGACATGTTACAGGCGTGGCCAGCGGTGGTTGCACAGGGGAGAACATAGGCAGACAACCCAGACGTCGCTGGTGTTTCCTCAGGAAATAATCCAATCCATGTGTCTAATCAGGTAATCAATGTCAGGGTCGGCTGGGGGAGTGGCTGTGGGTGGCTAATGGATCGTTGCATCAAATATGGCGGATTTCAGATACTGCTGACTCGACAATCTCTGTCACAGCTCCTCTGTAGTAACATAAGTCACATAAACGCTGTCAGGTCACATCGACCCGCCTGACGCAGCTCTCGTCTCTAGCGCCCCCTGCGTCCCAGGAAGGGAGGAGCAGGCTGGCATGTGCTGGGACATTGTCAAAACAAGTTACAAGTTAGGGGAGATCTTTTTTACTTTATTTCCTGTTGTCTCCTCCCTTTATACTGGCTCACAGACGTCTGGTGGCTAATTAGCTCAATCCATTTTATGAACATCCCCGAGGAGCGATCTTGGATTTCTTTGGAGGGGGGCGACATTGGCAGCAGGTGGAGGACAGTGATCTCCCTAATGGTTGAAGGATATATGGCTAAAATACTTTGAAGAGTTTTTTAGCTGGAAGCATTAGAGGGGTGGGGACAAAAAGAATTGGTTTGACCCACGCAACCCTTTTAACCATACAGAACAGTAAGATTTGTGCCTGATATTAAACAAATGAAATATGGTGTCCTTGTGAGAGGATTGCCACAATTCTTACTTCTCGTTCAGTTAAAGGTCAGGTTAGTGAGGCCTGGAGACCAGGGTATGAATAAATAAAAAAAAAATAAAAAATGTTCTTCTTTAATTCTGTTTTTTCTTTTCTTTTTTACATTAACATTCTTGAGTTTCTTGATGCCAGCAACAAGCAACCCCAACACCAAACCTATGCCTTCAAATACATTTATGTTGATAATAATAAAATGTTTGAGCAGCAATGTTGCCTGCGGACATCCTATAAACAGTACATGATATTATAAAAATGTTAATACAGTAAAACCATTTTCTATGTGAGCATATAGCGGACTAATTGCGTCCTGAGCAAAGAATGATATTAAAATCCTGTAGTGTGCAGTAATGCCAGCTCTTTACTTAGCCGGCCCGGGACAGCCTCGCATGTTAGTGCGTGTGTGTGTTTGTTTTGGTCTGTGATGCCGGTGCGCTTAGTGTGGCTTCTAGTGGGAAACAGTCATAAAAAGTCAATAAAAAAATGTAAATTAAATAAAATGAGGTGAAAACATACACAGAAAATACAAAACTAAATACACCATCACTGTAAACAAACGGTGATGAAAAGAAGCCACATTAGTAATCGCACATGTCTTCCCTGTGACTTAAATAGCACTTTGAGTGTACAGTGGCCGATGCCGTGAGTAAAGCGATTACTCAAGCAGAAAGCACAATAAACAAGGGAAGAGTGCATGCTGCTGGTGTTCGGTCCGGGGTGTGTGACACACAGGTGGAGAAGAGCAGGGCAGCAAGCAGAGAGGAAACAGTTCAGTAGCATAGCTACTATACCTTCATATATGCCCTGCATGTCCTTTCTCGTTTTTGAAGCTTTTTCATTAGACAAGAAAAAGAGGAGATCAAACACACAAACACATAATTAGAAAATATACAAGCTTTTCTAGCAGGCCTCTTTATTTGTATTTTTTAAGGACCTCGCTGACTGAGCATCTCATCGACCGAGTGACTGATCTAATCACCGGCATGGTTCACTGTCTCTGCTGTTGGCGTTTCTACCTGCAGGTTGCATGGAAAAAAGCTCTCTAAGTCAAGACATGACATGCTGTATTTTTCTCCCAAAGCCTCCAAACACATCACAGAACTATTAGCCTTGGCAGAGCCAAATTACAGCTATTACCACAGATGTACAAATACTGCCGTGAATACAGATATCTTGCCGCATGTCGGCCTGCAATTATAGAAATGCTTTTGTGTTCTGTTTCTCCTCCCCGTTTTGCTTCTGTCCTACCGCTATAGTTCTCTGACATTGAGAAGAAAGGAAGAAACAAGTAGATAGAAGTCAGAAACAATACCGAGTGCATTTCACTGCAGTGCAGGACTGTGTATTCCCCTCTGCATCTTTCAGTTTAAAGATGGAATACATTAGAACATAGACTTTTTATCGCCATAAGCCTTGTGTGGGTTTATTTTGTGCTGAGGGAAGTTATTTTGGCGAGAGAGAAGAGACACGATAGCCTAGTATACTCTGTGAGGTCTACGTTAAACCCAAACATGGGCCTTACCAAGACAGACTGCAAAGTGTCTGTGTTGCAAGAGTATTTTATCATTAAAACTCAAAATGTTTTTAAATAAAATATTTAACGTATTTAATAAAACACTGCAATGCATGTTTAAACATGTATGGCTGCTTACATTTCTATGACATGATGTTGTTTTTGTATGCATTCTACACACCGCTAGCCTTTCTGCTCCTAAACATACGTAGTGGATGTAAATAAGGTACGACGCTGACGAGTGTGAAGCAGGAAAGCCCAAGAGAAGTAGCAAAGAACTCGGCAAACACCTTATTGAAGCTGCGCCCCGCCGAGTCCTTCTCGCTGGGCTTGAGTTCTTGCAGCTGTGCGTCCAGGATGTCCACCAGCTGCTCCATCAGACGCACCGAGGAGCTGACGTCCCCTGCGAAGATGGGACCCTTGGTGTGCTTGGCCAGCTCATTGGCCAGGTTAGCGGCGTTCTCCCCGCTGCGAATCTGGCAGGGGAGGGAGAGAGGATTACAGACTACTTACACGCAGAGACGGGAGTCAGCGGCCCTCTGCATCAGTCAGCCACGCTGTCACGTGGCGAGCCAGCGAAGAGGTTCCCAGCCTGTGACCCACCGTGCGTGCGTGCGCATGTCACAAATGACTGAACACTTTCACAATAGCGCACACACAATAAGAAAGGTAATTGTAATTAACAATGATCACCACACACCACATATTTACTGTAGACTAGAATTATTAGCCTAGGCAGAGCCAAATTAGTTATTACCACAGATGTGCAAATACTGCCGTACATAAACCATTTCTGCTGCTAAACCCCACATACATATTAACAAAGACTATGCTCATGCATGCACACAGACACATGCACGCGCACCTATAAACATTCTGCACATACACGCACATTGCCCTGAATTAGTGAGCATATAATACACAAAGATGCAACATGTATGTATGTATATGTGGCCATGCAATTAATGTTTTTTTGTGTTTAACTGTGAAAAAACATGTTTAATCAGAAAGAGAAATACGGACAGGGTACAGGTTCCAAATTAGCCGTGGCTAGAAATCCTATTCGACACATCTGTTTCATGTTTCTTGTTATTGCAAACTATTACAACGTTTATTGTGTTGCAAATAAATAAATACATAAATAACTGGGATCTTGCAATTATCATGTCCCCCAAAAGCATCTTGCGACCCCCCAGGGGGTCCTGACCCCATGTTGGGAACCACTTTGATAAGCACATTGCGTGAGTCAACAATGTGTAAAATGCTCGGGTTCTACTGTCGGCTTTGTGTGCCGTCTGCTGTCATGGTGACAGGGCTTGTAAAGTCAACAGTATAGCCGTCTGTAAACTATGCTTAAATGCAACAGGGGTGTTTTACACAGCGAGGCAGATAGCTCCAAGCCATCTCGCCTGTCACCTCCTGCAATATCAATGGCACACGTGTTGTGTTTATAAAAAGCAAAAGCAGCGTCTACGAACCTTCTGGGCAACTTGGTTGACCCAGTGGGATGTACAGTTGCTGAGATCAGGGCCCTTTGGGTGCCAGGTCCCCGTAGAAAGAGCACATAAATATGAAGCTGTGCCTGTTAGGAAAAACAAGACACAAATATCCTTGCACAGTCAAATTCCCTGTAAGAGAGGCTCTCACAAAGCAGGTTTGTCACATAGCCACAGATTAACACAGATAAATAAATCCATGGAGAACAACAATTCACAATTTCTAAATTATGTGTTTGTGTCTGTGGTGGACTAGGATCATTGCATGTTGTCAAAGCACAAACAACCGTGGATTTACGACGCAAACTCAAAACATGAAAGGTCTCATTTCCTTTTGAAACATATTCTGGAAATATTTACCATGGCTTGGGGCCTGTGTGTCTCACAAATTAGGTTGTGACAAGGACCCCCCACCCCCCCTTATTTCATCCCGATACAACCCTAAACAATTCTTACATGGGTTCACACATAGTCAACTGAGAGACGCTCAGCTCCAAACACGCCCTGAGAAAAACAGCTGTGCCTGTTCTGCAACAACACGGCCATAACCCATTGCTAAACAATGTTTGACCTGGCCTGACAGCATAAACAATATGTATTTTACAGTAACTCCACCTCCCACCCACACCACTATCCAATACCAAATAATACATCTGTCATTCCTTATCCTATGAAAACAATATAATCCTATATATTCAGAAGACAGTGAATCATATTACCCTATATGTTCAGAAAACAGTAAATAATATAATCCCATAGGTGCAGAATACAATACATCATTTTATCCTATAAAGAAAAACAAAAAATAATACCATATGAATATAATACTACTACTACTACTACCACTAATAATAATAATAATAATAATAATAATACTAATATTATTATCCTATTGGTAGAGAAGACACAGGCTCTTGAGGACGTTCCAGGTCAGATTGAGAAACAGCCGGTGGAGACTCCCATGAGTGGCCACAGTGCTGTTTACCTCTGGTCCCCTTGGGGCAGGGCCGCTCCCGGAGCATCCCCCGCTGGGTCTGGGGCCACTCGATGTCCCTCCTCAGCGTGGCTTCGCAGAAGCGCTCCAGTAAGGGGAAGGACTCCAGAGGGGGCGGGGCCGTTGTCTGCAGAGCGACGGGCGGCGGCCTGGGTGCTCCCCTGCTGCCTTCCTTTGGAGCTGTTGTGGTGGTAGTGTTGGCAACGCCACGGTGCACCGTGGTGGTGGTGGAGCTGGTTGTTGTTCTCAGAGGCTGGGGGGCCATGGTGGCTTCAGACAGTGGTGGAGCTGAGGGAGAGACAGAGAGACACACACACAGAGAGAGAGAGAGAGAGAGAGAGAGAGAGAGAGAGAGAGAGAGAGAGGGGGGGGGTGGAGGGAGAGTTACGGTTAGACGCAGCGCTAGCAACATGCCGCGTACATAGGTTCACGAGCAGAACAAGCTGGTTCTGCTCGCACAAGCTCTGGGACAGGGCAGTGAAACGTTGCACGCTAGCGATGCTAGTTTAGCTAGGTTATCAGTGTGCACATCGTCCTGTACATCCCGTCCATGTTTTGTGTTGGGGTAAATCTCTGGCAACACATTAGTGCAACAGGCCACATTTGCTATTCTGTGAACTGTGGCTCATTCGAGGCACTCCGTTCTTTGGAGAACAAGGAAATAATTACAGGAACATCCTCGCAGCCGGCAGTCACTCTCGTCTAGCAGGTTTTGCGGCACGCCAGATTAAATTTCACCGGGGAAACAAAGCCTGTATGTGTAGCCATGCTTCATGAACATTCATTCTGCAGTTGTTTTTCCATACGACTCATGCTCTGATAAAGCAGGTGTGCCGTAACTCATGCAATGCCCCAGGCAAAACAATGCATTTCAGTCCAGGGGAAGGAGAAAATAGTGCACTCCTTACATTTAACATGAGCCACCAAGGAAAAACTAGGGGACATTTTTTATATGATACATCCCGGTGGTGCAAGTAGTGCTGTAATTACATTTTATAAAAGTTGGACATGGGGGAGTTTGGCTGATGAAATGTGGATAAACACAAGCTATTTTGAAATAAATCCCCTGCAAAGACAAAAAAAAGAAGGAAAAAAAATAAACAAAAAGTATTTGTTGTAGATTTTGAAAGCTCGGGTTGTATCAATCAAATGAATGGCGATTATAATGCGATATGTGTAGTGAATCTAATCGCATTTGAGGAGTATGATTTCCTCCATTAGGCCGTCTGCGGAGCATGCAGGGAATGTGAAGTGGAGCTGCTGCGCTGCTTGAAGCCGGCACAGCCGCTCTCGTAAGTGCAAGCACCGCTGAGAATGTCTGCTAGACACAACGGCGGGGAGACAGAGGTGGGGTGGGGTGGGGCAGGGGGAGGGGAAGAGGAGGCGAGAGGGCGTGGAGGGAGAGGGGGGTCTTGAGGAACTTAGGAGAACTGATAGAAAAGAGCTCTGTGCCGACAGAAAAACTCTGGAAGATTGAGGCCAAGTGGAATTACGGGGAAGACAGTTGCTGTCTTCTGCAGGAGCAAGGGGGCCGGTGTAGTGGGGAGGAGGCAGCCCCAAACCTTTCGCAGCATCACGCCACATTTATTGTCTCCAGTGGATAATGGGTCTGGCTGATAGCAACAGTTTATACCTGGGAGATCCCCCTCCAATCCACAGGGCCTATGGTGTAGATAGAAGCCTTCAGCACAGGCAGACTGAAGGCTCTGCTGCCTGAATGAGGTGAATTAGGCTCTATTGAGAGGTGGAGATGACTCTATGTATTCCCCTGTAGAGGTGACTGTATATAGCGCCTATATAAATGCGTGCTCTTGTCCATGCAGACACGCAGGCAATTTGGAGGTGTACACATGTGACGGGCTGCTTTGACACTGAGCCAACGTCAGATGTGGCTGGTTTCATCGTAGCCTCTGTTCTCGCCACACGTCTCTTTACACAACAGGCTGGAATACGCCCTGCCTGTCACGCCGTTTGAGAGACAACCTGCGCTTTGTCTCCTTTCAGCACCAGCATTTAGCTGGCCGGGGCGAAATGACTGTCTTTCATTCCTAGGAACCGTGTTTTCACATGGGCGCTGATCTGAAAAGACTCACGGAGGTGAAAGGAATAGCCACAAAGAAACAGAAAAAGGTGTCTCTGTGGTACGCCGCCTCGCTTTACTTCCCAGAGAACTGTGGTGGTGTTTTAATGTGACCCTGTCTCAGCAAATTAATACGTGTCAGAGTTTGTAAATTAGGTTTTGGCAGGAGGTCTTTGGTTATTTACGTCAGTCTGTAATGGTACTTGACAATTTCCCATACATTTCTCAGGAAATGGTGGGGTCCCATATAGGGTTTCTTATTTCCAAAGTATGAAAGATGATGATGATGATGATGACGATGAATCCTAGTCTCTGTGGGTGGGGAGTCAGGAATCTCGACTGAAATTAAATGAAAACGCTGCGGGACAGCATGATTTAAGATGAGCGGCTCAACAGGCACAGCCAATAAATCACAGAGGCATCTGCTGTAATCCAAGCGCATTCCTTTTGCATGTCCACTAACAACTGTATCATGTCCAAGGTCTTCGGGCCAGACGGACTGCTTGTTGATGTGCTAAGTTCGACAGCCTGGTTATGTTTGAACATGCACAATTACATCGCTTTGAAGTTCTGCCGTTCACTCTGGGGTAAATAATAGGATTACAGTTTTGCTGAATAATGGTCGATTTTGACACATTTGATGATTGATTTGTCATGGCAATGTCTGTGGTGCTCTGCTAATGTTGCTAATGGTATGATTATATTTCTCCATACAGTAGAATTCTGCTATCCATTAAAGGTCCTCATTAAAATGCTACACAATGAAAGGGGCATATGGCTACAGGAAGTAAATTAAATATATTATATTCAACTCATGTTTATGATGAAAATTAATGCTCTTTTCTCTATGAAAACAAGGCTGATATGAATGAGGACTAACACTTGTGCTACTGTAGGCATTTTTACATCAACAAAGCAACCTATCTGACTATTGCTATTTGTGTGTGCAGTTCCTCTATAATCCCTCTAGCGACATGATAATCTCATTATATTCATGCCAGTAGCTTGGTTGAATATAATCCAATGAAGGCTGGGACGAATTAACTCCCAGGTATTAAAATAGCAGGTGCTCGTGGGCAGTCTGTATAGATGTCTAAATGGATAGGTAGATAGGTAGCCACTGTAGGGGGTTGCTATTGATCATGTGTAAGCACAGGGGTACTGTTTCTCCACCCCTCGTCAAAGCTTTAAATGGAATTGAATATTTCTGTCCACTCTATTCTACTACTAACACATCTGATGCCCCCTGAATACATCCCGGTGCAATTTCCTTTTGATTATGACAGGAGAAGCCAATCCCCCTCCCAGGCTATATAGTGAAACCAGGACAGGCTTCTCGATTAATATGTCTGTCTAGAGCTTAGCCCAAGGGGAACCTTCAATTAGCTGTCATAGAGTGTGAGAGTGAGAAGAGATATCCGCTAAAGTACCGCCAATAGTGAGAACCGACTTATTCATACCCTCTTAGTGTGATTCGATGCCCACACGTTTTCCCATTTAAATCTATCTTAGTGGCTTGATTATTACCACCGGGGTTACAGGTATGGGCTGCACTTAGCAAAAGTACAACATGGTCACTGGTTAATTATTTGCTTTAATCGGAGAGGAAAGGGTAGCAGGAGAAGCAATGTGTCTCATGTTTTAAGTTCATTTGTTATTCACCCACTTCTCTTCCTATACTGTATGCCCCGGTGCTTCACATGTAGACAGATAATCTGAGGATAATGTGAAAGGAAGCTCCCCGGAGCATCCATCTCCTCTGTTGTGTAGAAAATGTAACTTCTTGCAAAAGTTTAAAAGACCTGGCTTTTATATGCTGGCTGAGATGTGTTAATTGTGTGCTAATGGAGAAATAATAGCAAAGTTAACAAGTCAATGGAAGTGCACATAATTAAAGTCAAACCTAGAGTATATAAAGAGCCCAAGACAAGCAAGACAAAAGAGAATAAAAACCCCATCTGCTGTACAGAAGTCATTCAGCATTACATTAATGTTTTAATGAACTATGCTGTTAAAACAATAAGGGGAACATTATTTCATCTACTAATGCTGTTGCTAAAGCAGCATTGCCAACATGCAATTCCATCTGTCTTCTGGATATACGCTTTTGTTTCCAATGACAAATGGAATGGTGTGTGATGAAAGCTGAGGATTTATAATATATTTGCAATACATCTTGATATCTGCCTATAATAACAATAATACACAGTGGAAATTGGATTACACGTCTTTCACCGTTCTGCCTGTATAGTGGGAATGGAATGCAGCCTATGATTGTCTGTGCATCAGCAATAACCATGAAGAAAGCTGAGTGAAAATTCATATAATTTCCCATGAGTCATGTCCTTGTAAGTGTTTGTACGTGTCAAGCAAAACCTAATAGCTGGTTTACTTGTTATTTAGAGAGCTTCCTTCTATGTTTCTCTTGTTCTTTCCCACAAAACATACACACTCAGGACAAACAGAAGCATGCACGCACACACACACACACACACATGCAGAGCCATCATTTATATAAACTTGTGAAGACATCCGGGCATACACACTGACTCACACACATACAAAATGACACCAAAGTACAGAGGACAGACATACCAGATGACAGACTACTGTATATAGCCTGTTTTTTTTGCTCTGGCAGCTTTCTCTATATTCTACGTGCCTCACATTCCAAGTGACCACAGACCTATATATGATGTCACACACACCCACGCACTAACTTACAAAAGCATGCAGAGCATATGCACATGCATGACATACAAACAAACCCCAAAACACACACACATGCACACATACTGATGCATAAACAAATGCAATAAGCAAGGGTGTGTGAGATAAGTATCCTCAAAGCACATGTCAGGGACTGTGTGGGGACCGCTGCGATGCCTGCATAATAATGATTTTAATACGCCTTGTTTCACAGTCAGACTGTAATCATACAAGGGAGCATGGATCCCCAAAGCCATACAGCTCAGTTGTAATCACCCCTCCCTCTCTTATGTAAAACAACGCTCAGTGCCATTCTGAAACATAACCCCCAGTTTGCTATTGCCCACAACGCTTGGCCGCGCTGCATATCAATGCCAACATTAGGAGGGTTCCCCCAGAACTAGCGACTAGCTGCTTCATAATGTGATATGGGATCACCATGATGTTTTTCCGGTGAGGGGTGAAACGGTCCCGCTTGTCTGACAATAATTGGGCTCTGTGTCTTGCGATGAACAGCCCTAGACAGGCTACAGTGAACGTGATCGGATTTTAGAGGGAACAGGCGACCCTGTGACCCGCTGTGCTGAATACCCTTTACTGCCACTGGAAAGTAGACCGGGGTGTGGGTACGCTAGATATTACACCGCCGTGTAATGGAAGAAGAGATGTGAACAAGGCTGCAAATGCTCAACCTGGGATTTCCCGCCTTTATTGTTTCAGTTAAATTCATGCCCACGTTGTAACCAGGAACGAGACCAGTGGGTTGTGATGTCGGCTGAATAATACTATGGCGTGTCGTAAAAAAAGCAGATAAAACTAAGAAAAAATGAAGAACGAGTGAGAGGAGAGAGTGCTAGATAGGCCACCAGCAAGGAGGAGAACCATCAGGGAAGAAGAGCCGTCATTGAATTAGCATGTCGCTCCTATCATCAGCACAGATTGGTGAGGTAATTAATTCCTTTATTGCCAATGCAGAGGAGAGATGGGCCTGTGGGATTATGGGAATGACAGCACAGTCTGAGGCGAAAGCACGAGATGGGAGCCCCTCTTGCTAACGCACACCGTGGCCTTCCGGAAGTTTATTTTGACTTCTGCGCGGAAACCGCAACAAAATACACACACACACACACACACGCACACACACACACACACACACACAAACACACACACACACACACACACACACACACCCAGCCAGATGGATGGCACAGTTTAAACTCAATGAGGAGATGGAGAACACAGGATAAAGGGAAACAATAGGAGACACAGTGGGAGACGGCAGACATGCAAACCCACAGTGTATGGCGCAGAAAAAGATCTGGGCAGATAGATGTAGTCAGGAGATAGTGAGACACACCGAGAGAGAGAGAGTGAGAGAGAGAGAGAGAGGGGGAGAAAATAGACTTGAGTGAGTGAATCAGGAGAGAAGTTGGCAGTGGTTGATGTAACATTTCCTAAATCCTGACCACTTTACCACCCTACGTGTCTGAGCTAGCTGATATGGCTTGCCTGGGTGTGTTGGTATGTGTGCTGCTTATTGCTGATATCTACATCACGATCCACCCAAAGTATAGCTCATCCATGTGATGCTGAACACGGAACGTATAGCGGAATGAATGACAGTAATGCTTTTTAGATCCAGTATTTGTGCATTGCACAGCTCGATTATGACACAGAAACAAATGCGGATATACGTAACCCTCTTGGCTTGTGTGACTGCTGTGTACCTTATATTTCCCTGCTTCAAGATTCCCAATAGGAAATGTATTATTTGAGGGTGCAGCAAAGACGGAAAATATATGCAAATATATTGACATTTAAAGAATTGAAGAGGTGGTCTTGATTTGTGTGGGTGTTAACTTTAGCACCAGAGGCTTTTCTGCGAAAGTGATAGAATAATACTGCGACAAGGGACGAATAAACAAACGGTTTTCAAGCTTGCTTATGTCCCATTTAGATGGTGGATGAGGTCTGTTTCTATTAAAAAAAACAACATTGTAGATTATTAGTTGTTTCAGGCTGCATATTGAATCTCGGTATAAATAAACGGGCGCATAATGAGGGAGAATATCAATGTAATCCTCTTGCAAGACGTGAAAGAAGAGTATGCAAAGTAAGGTAGTAATGGTGCCTTGGCTACGGGAGTGAATCATGTTATATTTGGCAGGAGACCGTCTTAATGGTCAGATCTGACCCATTTAGCTTCCTTTTCCAAGAGGACCTGCTTCCTGGATATGACCTCATCCACTCCCCCGTAATCCTGCAGGAGCCGATCTTGTCTCAACACAAGGAACATTATTGGACCTGAAAAGGACCCAAATGTCCGCCACACAGTGTCCCCGCATCACTTTGATGCAATTGTGTTTGGTGACAGAGCGAATCGTTTGATGGAGCCATGCTGCTGAAGACTGAAGCATGCAGATGGCACGGGAGAGATAAGAGACCGCAATACCACGCGTACACTTGTTTGCCCTCAGCATATCAGCTGTTGCACCTACGTGCTCTATATAAAAATAAAATTTAAAAACATTCATCTTGAAATGCCAGGCCAGCCATTGATAAATAATCTGCTGGCCACAGCAGAGGTCATTACAGCTTCTTTTTCCAAGCCCCTCTGTATTATACACAGCCGTTAAAGCATATTGCTTGCCTGCCCCTCCGACGCAATGATAGCGTAGCAAGTAGCTTTTCAATACACAGGTTGATTGCATGCCTGCTGAAAATGCCAACACAATAATAAAAGGCTTTGTTGGGTGAATCTTTATCCTCACAGCTGCCCTGTGTTTTTATGATGGGCTGAACGTTGCACTTTTTTAGATGTTCTGTAACACAAAGCAATGTTTTAAACTTCAATCCCTCTTCCAAACCTATGTTGTTGGGTTATTCCAGTGCACATGACCATTCTGAATCCACATTACAGTAGCATCAAGAAGATGTCTTAAGAAGACTGTCCAGTGACAGCTAAGAAAGAAGGCGCCATCATATCTCTGTCAACTTCAGACAGTTTATTGACATCCTGGTGATGATTCCGGACCCTTCTCCCCTGCACTCATTGACTGCACCTCGACACACATTAGTCAGTAGCAGGACCGGTCCCACGGCTCATTTGTCAAGCCGAGAGAGAGAGCAGTAACCTTCCCTTTACCTCAGAATACGGAGTTGTAAATATGGCAGGCCTAAGGGCAGAGATGTGTCAGATGTGTGTCTAACCGAATCCTGCCTCCTCTAGACATTTGCAATACTAAACTGGCCTCTACAAAGAGACAGGATGTCTCTCAGGCCACACCCGTGGGCTGGGGGCAGTCTATTTAAGCAGCATTTTCTCATTTATTTAAAGGTGATATAAACTATTACAATTGTGGGGGGCAGAGCTTATGAGAGAGCACCCTCTGGCATTGAAGGGAGAAGTGTCTTTGTTTTGTATTTCAAATATCAACTATTTTCTTTAGCATTGCATACTCACCTTTACATATATTTAGTTTAAAATATTTTTTTTAAATCAACAAATATTATCAAGAGAGGTTGAACAAATATCAGTTTGATGATATGTCAAATACCTGTATGTATTGCCTTGTAGAGATATTTTCTGAATTGAACAGACAGCTTCACTCTGTCCCCTTGTAATTCCACTTCACCACAAACCGAAAGGGACAAGGTGAGTCACATAGCTTTCAGGCTGTGCTCATATCAACATTAGAAGAAGAAATATGCCAAGAGAAACTCATGGATATTATAAGAACAGAGCTATTGCATGCAACCCAAGTCTATGAAAAATATGTATTTCCAGCAAATGTCTTAATTATAGAAACATTGTGCATCAATTCATAGACATTTCTTTTTTTAACGAGCGCTGATTGCATAAGGAAGTGAAGTCTGAGTGAATATAGCCTATAGTAATATGTTCTAGGCGTATAGGCTATAACAATTATTTTAGGTTAATCTGTTGCTGACGTTACAGCTTGAAATTCCAGTGCTTTCCAGCGCTGGATGAATCAGAAGCCAGTAGTAACTTGTTATGTTTTCTGTCGGGTTGCCAACAGTAACTGCATGTATAAATCCTAAGCAAGGCTATTCCCTGGTTTTTGTGTTTCTTGTGCATGGAAGGCAACCGCTGCCTCCAACAAAAAACAGTTGCAAACCATAGCCAATAGTAGGACTGTGCAATTTGTTTTACATTTGATCGCAAATTTCAATGTAGGCTCCTATCGATCACAAAAACAATGTAAAACGAGAAAATAAATGTATTTCGCACAACATTTTTTGCATAGAGATGCTCATTAAAAATATGAATTCTGACCAATAACAATAACTACTGTATTTGCACAGTTAGTTGACATTGTTAGGTGGTGCCTTAGCTAGTCAGCACCAGAAATACTAGTCGGTTAAACATATTATTTTACTTTCAGTCTCTTCCTGCCTGCACTTGAAACACTGTTAGCGCTGCATAGTTGATTTGGGAGTAGCGTGATTTAATGAATTCAGATTTGCGAAGGAGCAGGGACAGACACCACTCACAGCGGAGAAATGTTCAGTGTCGGCCACTAACCCCTTTCCCACAAGTTGACTCGGAATAGACTTTTGAAGCGCATCTTTGTGCAGTAGCAGCCAATGACACAAGAAGACGCTAGCAGCTAATCAAACAAATGTGTATTAAATTAAGAAAAAATAGAAAAAACTTTCACAAAATCTCTGCTTTAGAGTTGTAAAGCGATGCAAAAAAGTGACAGTAAATTATTTAAAATGCATTAAAGTAAATGACACCATACACATACAGAGCGAATGTTTGCAATGTGAAAATGCGCCATATTTAATTCGTTTCATGGTCGATTTTTAAAACTTTCGCTTGGTGATGAAATGGGATTAACCAATCACAACCCATGACACATGACAAATGCGGAGCTGTTTACATTGCAATCAGCCGGTCTGCAGAATTTAACACATGGGAAAGTAGCCTATTATATCTCTGCAAACATTGGGTATGATTAGCCTACAGTAAGTAAATATCTATTTGACAGTTGACAGTTTTGTATAACAAGATTGCATTGGCTGGCATTGCTACAAACATGGATTGGATTTATAATAAGGGCTCCTCCGGGATAGCTGATTACAGACGGAGATTTCCACGTAGCCTGCCTGCTTTATTTTGTAGCACTCAAAATGCTAAGATTAGTGTTTCACCAGGCTACATAAAAAGATGGCACCATGCACCTGGCACCGCAGCAACAGGCACCAAACTTGTCAGTCAAGATCAGTCCACCGCAAAGCACTTGTCTTGCACTTTTTGTCGCCGACGTCGAATTATTCTGGAAATATGTCTGAACCTTCACTTTTTCGCATCGCTTTTTCGCATCACGCTTGGTGTAAAAGGGCCTTAAAACTGCAATTAATGTAGCTAAAAATAAAACAAATGTCAAATTTACACGATATCCTGTTTGTGGTATGGTGGCATTTCAAAATCAGCATGAGTTCATACGGGCCCAGTGGTTCTCAAAGTGGGTGTTGCGAGACACAGCAGAGGGGGGTCACAAGATTATTTTCAAGTGAAATAACATTTTAAAATGATTAGAGATAGCATATTTTAGACATAATTGTAAGTAGTAGAACAGCTTTTATTTTTATGCATAACTTAGATGTATACTGCTACTAACCTATATTTAAATACTATCGAATAGCATTATGACTGTTATTCTTCTACCACCTCTGGGTATAGCTGGGGTTGTGAGTCTGGCATTGTTATTTTGGGAGTCACAAGCTGAAAAGTTTGTCAACCCCTGGGCTACTATTAATCCTGTTAAATAATCGTGACTTCAATATTATTTTCTTCTTGATATGGAAGAGGAATAATATTAAATAGCAGTATTTGATGGCTCTCAGTGTTTTAGCAATTTAGTTGAATTGTACTATTTTTGCCTTGATGTTATAAATAGGCATACATCACAATTGTAGCCTATTGGCTTTGTATGGCTGTAATAATAGACTGTGTGTGTTGACCCAGCAGTGGATTGACTGAGAAATTGGCGATGATGGGGGGGCGCGTGAACTAAGGACACCACAATATTCTGTTGAAATAATGACCCCTAATGGTTTGGAGAATATTTTCATTTTATACACATACTGTAGCACCTTTAAAGAGAATAAAACTAAAGTGATGTAAATATGTGCGTGACTGGCCGACATTCTTTTACTTTTGCATGTTGGATTCAATAAACTTTAATTTACTAAAATCAAGTGAAAGGGGGATGTTAAAGGACATAATTAGTCCAACATGTGAAAAAAAAAGATAAATACAACTTTTGCAGTGACTGTGTTATTTGTAATACTGTAAATCTTTGCTGTGTTATTTGTAATACTGTACATCTTTGCTGTGCTATTTGTAATACTACATACAGCATGTGATTACACTCCTCATATGGGGCCTACATTTCTTTATTGACAGAGGACATACTCAGATAGTATTTGCTCATGGGTGGGAAGAAGAATATTATTCATTTTTCTCCCTTTACTGCTAGTCAGCACCACCGCTGCATGCTAATTCCCTATGAGGCCCGCTTGCAAGTTAACACTATGTTTCTTTGTTACTGTGCAGCATGGCTCCGCACAACTACAGTCATGCCGTTCCACTGGCTGAGCCCAATTTAGCCACCAAAAGGCCTATAAATGCAAAAGTGGACAAGCAAATACATCATTGAATAGCGAGCACTGGGATAATCTGTGGAGACGTTGCTTGACCTCTGCAGCTCACCGCCAGCTACGCCGGGCATTAAGAGGTCTCAGGACTCGGGGTGAGAAGAGGATTAGTATAATTACAGTTATTATATTCTCAATGTAAAGACTAGCCGGGCTTCGCCTCAGCGTTTGACAGATAAACTAAAAACATGCTCGGCAGACATAACCAGCCAAGACGGACCCCTTTCACTTGTGTCTGTCTGCCTGCTCGTGCTCACATAGGCAGTGTTGACTCCTTCTACTACACCTACGTAATGTTGATTCGATTGTATTTTCTCTTAATCGACCAATGGAGATTTGGAGGTTCAGCCCCACCGGGGAAATGATCTATCCTTGCCCGAGGCCAGCCTTTGTACCTGTCTGGGCATGCCTGCTGCCTTCTCCATCCCTAACTCAACCCTGTCTATCTCTGTCTGTCTGAGAAAGGCTGCGCTAGCAGAGCTCCTGTGGGCCTCAGCACCAGGGACTGAGAGAAGGACTGCTTGGTAAGCCTTCTCAAATCCCCCAGATAGGCATCCCTTATGATATGGTAAGTGGCTTGAGGTGTTGTTTACTGCAGAGCTCCACGCGCTTCAGCCCTACGGGATGCCGGGATACTCTCCTACACACCACAGCTTCCGTAACATATCTAGCACATATTAGATTCTAAATTAAAAATCTGTCATCTGTGACACTTGACGCACCATTTGGGAATACCGTAGGAAAACAGAGGAATACTTCGTCACCATGACAAAAATGAATTTTGTCATTGTTTTGCGGAAATTGCCAAACTGGGCGTGGCCGCTTACCGTGAGCGGGATCCGGCGGTCCGAACTCCAGATTGTATCTCAGAATGTAAAAATTATTCCACACATAGAGCTGGTTATCGCGCGGATTGTAATCCACTGCAGCAATGTACTGGTACTGGTTGGGAAAGTGGATGTCCACATACTCCCCGCGGTTCTGTTTGGTGTTGTAAATGTAATCGATCAGGCTTTTGCTGACCTCGCTCTCGTTGTCTTCGTAGGTGGAGCGGACAACGTAGAGTACTCCGCACACCATGAAGGCGTTGGAGGCGGAGCGCTTGTCGTACGCGGTGTCCCACGTGGCCTCGAAGCGTAGCGTGTAGGGGTTCAGCTGGCTGATGACCATCATGCCGTTGTTCTGCTCCGTGGCGTAGATCACCCACAGGCCATTCTCGTCCACGGCCAAGTCGATGTCCGTCTTGCCGCCCCAGCGGTACGGCGACGTGTCGTGGTAGTTGGCGTTGTTGATGATGGCCTCGCCGCTTTTGATTCGAGTCCGCAGGTCGAATTTGACGATGTTGCGGGTGCGCTCCTTGTTGAAGAAGACGGCCCCGTCGTAGACCACGAAGCCGGTGCCGTCCACGCGGTGGGGCAGCTTGTAGGTGATGGTTTGCCGGGCGTTCTGAAAGTCATCCAGGGAGGAGTACTCAATGAGAGTGTCTGTCCTGTAAGGAGTCCAGGGCATGAAGTAGATTTTGTCAGCTGCCTGCAGTGGATCTCGGCACCAGGCGCCGGCTTGCTGCTCCGCTTCAAAGAGAAATGAGGTGTCTCCGACAGCTTTCAGAGTCCCGGGACAAACAAAAACTAGTGATGGGGGAGAGTAGAACGAGAGACAGACAAGGGTTAAGAGGTTAAGAATGAAACAAGTAAAAAAACAGCATTACATTTCAGTATAATCTCTATTGTCTTCATTTTGTTCTACAGGTTGTCCAGGAAGAGTGGGACAGACAGACAGACAGACATAGAAGAGTGGCCAACAGGCAAATACAGCTATAGCCAATGTTCACAAGCAGTAGGGGAGTTTGGTTGTGTGCATAGAAAAACAACTAAGGAAAAGGAAAGTTGTTAAGCATAGTCTTTAAGTATATATGGGACGTCTGAAACAAAAAAAAGAAACTTTGCCTCATAGTCATTTACTGTTGAGAATAGAAATAAACAAATGAGGGGGGAGATAGAACAGAAAGGAAACTCAAAGAAACAATTGGTCCTGTAAACAAAAACAGCAGAAAAACTAAAGTCACTTGGCGACAGACGGGAAAGGTTACGAGCGCAGGAGTCGGCAGTCTGCAGAACGGTCGTGTGCACTTAGACGCGTGGTGGTTGCACCACCTTTTCTGCGGTGTGTACCTAAGAGGCTTGTCATTACGAAGTGGTGCAAATGTCACCACCGTTATAATTTAAACATCTCTCAGTGACAGTCTTGAGCTGTTTGCTCTGAGGCATATGAATCAGCAAATGGTAAGGTAACACAAAGTGTGTGTGTGTGTTGGGAGGAGAGGGGGGTGCACTGCTAGAAAGGGAGCGATAGAGAGCAATAGCTTGAAAGAGGGCCCACTGTTACCATGGCATGCTTTGGAGGGGGGTTTGGAAGCCAGGCAATATGATATTCTGCTGAGTAGCAAAGCACCCAGGGAATATGAGAGGAGAAAGCCCCTATGGACTGCAGCCAATATGCCCCCTTTTACATCTGTAGGCTGCTGGTGTGCTACCATTGTTTTCTGTCCGTTCTACTGTCGCTATGGTAATGCACTGCACTGTCCGTTCAATGGTGGGGTTGTGGATGGTTTAGTCAGGGCCACTAAGAGACGTAGGTAACGTTTACAACCAGATGCCACAATACAAGGAGCTAGGGTTTGGATTGTGTCTGTTATTTATTTACCTTTTTGCTCCACTTCTATTTTAAGCGTTGGAAGAGAGAATGAGAGGGGTGCAAGGGGAGGAAAAAGAGATTAATATGAATTAACTGTCATCACTATGGTTACATATGCAATAACACATGATGAGACATGGATAAAAATGGGTAGACCTATTCAGAAGGAAAATATTTCAGCGACGTGAGAAAACGATGACAGTCAAAGAACAGAACGCTGTTATAGAAAAAAAGAGCTCCGGTTAGAACAGCAGGAATAATCTGGCTGACACATGCATTAATGACACAATGTCATGCTTGGTTTATGGCAAGGTGGTAAGATATTATTATCATTAGTATTATTATTATTATTATTAGTAGTAGTATTAATACTTTTAAGTTGAATCAGTTTGAATGTGATCAATGTTGGCTCTGTTCATAATTTAGAAACTTAGAGTTCTATTTTCCAGACACCGCAAAGCCGGTGATAGCACTAATGCAGACATAGTGACAATTTAGTTTTTAGATTTTCTCTCATCTGCTAATTTCCCGGCTCGCCATGACATCGCTTATCGCTTGTGGCAAATTGGGCGTGGGGGCACAGTGGAGAATGTGTCAGTCAAAATCAGGTGGTGCAGTGCAAGTTTGGTGTCAGATAAAACCTGATGCACTAGAGTCTCTGCCTGGTTAGTTAGGAAACTACCGTGCATTGCGTGGTAGTTTCCTATACTAAGCACAGACAACCAAAATATTGCATGATTTGTTTTGCGAATGTTATGTTTTGTGAATACGGTAACTAATGGCTACTATCCTTATTAATCTTGGTGGTTTATTAGAGATGCCATATACAGTACAGTATGCACACTTGGTGACTGAATCCCTGAACAAGGACATCAGTTTCCTCCTGCAAGAAGCTTTTCTGTCAAGCCGGTCTAGACTTTCGCGTTCATTAGAAAATTGGCAGTTTGCCATGACAGACAATGCACTGTTTAAAAGGGAATGAGAGAAGGTGATTTGATTGGCTGTAATTGAAGACAGCCCCACCACTGCTACTCCTATTACTGCCACTGCCACATGTCTTGAAATTAGCAAACAATTTTGTATTTTTTATTATTTAAACAAAACACCAGAAAGTATAACTTTGAAATCTATGTTAAAACAATTCTGAATATATGAACAACCAAATCACAAGTTGATTGTCTGTCAAATAATCTACTGTCCCATAACATCAGAAAGTTTTGACTTTGAAAACTGTGTTTATCCGCCCACCACTATAAACCAAGCCTAACATAAAGGCAATGATTCAATTTTCACTTGGGATGAAGTGAATATCTGTGGTATTTATTTATATCTTGATCATTCATTCATCATTTTTTTAAGGTTTTCACAAACGTATCTGAATGTTTTAACACATGTTCTTAGCTCAAAGAGACTTTACTTTAAGGAAACCATATCATGGTAACGGGTTAAAGATATATTGGTGTTAATTTACAAATCTGCTTTGAGTAATGATAATTATCAACTAATTAAACTGTTACAACAACTTGTGTTAACTAATTACAATGACAGTTTAGTTAGCATGGATAGCAAAACAAATAGCTAATTAAAGTCATCACACCTGTTAACAAAAAATATCTGATTAAAGAATGCAAGAACACAATTATGTAATTGGTCCTCCTAAGACTGCACTACTAATACATCTGATTTATAGCTAACATTTGTATTACATTTGTTTCTAATTTCCCATTTGAGAATTCCATACAAAATGTTTAGAGATAAAATGATACAGTACACATACCGTAAAATACTTGTGTAATGTATATGTTTTAGGAAGCAAGTAATCAACAGAACTTAAATTATGTTCAATGTCAAGCCAATGCAGTGGAAACTACTTAAATCCAGGGAAAATTTTCCCAAATTTGGCCTATCAAAATACTTTAGGTATAAGTTATGCTATAAGCATAGATACATGAAAGGACATTATCTAAATAAGCATTTTTAACAATGACTTGCATAAGAAACTGTATTTCTCCATATGTGGACATATAATTAATTCTGTTTTATATATTTAGTATCACATTTATGGAACCAATTAAAATTGCTTTTGCTTGATTCAAATTGAGTGAACTAAAAAATACCGTTAATAAATGCAACGCACATATTGAAAAAAGGCATTCAAAATAAACAAACAAAAAATAAATGGATGTAAAAGAAAAGGCATTTTCCTATTGAAAGGAAAGAGGGTAGGTCTGGGCGTGTCACGTACAGCAGCTACCTACAAGATCAAACACGAGGAAGAAGTAAACAAATTAACAGGAGTCGCGTCAACGGCTGCCACAGCAAGATAAAAGAGCAGATGAGAGCACAAGAGAGAAGAAGAAGCCGAGCCTCTGGAAAGGAAGGGAGGGCATGTGATGAAAGACCTCACAAGGTCAATGTGAATGCAAAAAAGAAAGGAACACAAAGAAAAAGTCAGTGAAAAAAATACATTGTGAAGAAATAAAGTAATAAGAACAAATGGTAAGAAAGTGACCAGAGGAGGAATATAATGTCATAGCCGCTGTGGTTTCCTGCAGATTGCACAGGGAAGGGAAAAGAGTCAGTCACTTTTGAAACAGACATGATAGACAAGCACCAACATCCTCGTGAAACCCTTAACTAGCACACGACATGCAGGGCAATAGTACAGTAGCAATCGTACACTTCATGTTTCCCCCTGACAATATTCTCCTAGTAATCTAATAATAATAATAATAATAATACTAATAATACATTCAATCCTAAACCAGACCATTATGTGTCTTTTACTTAAATGAACAACGAAGCCTCACAGAGTCCAAGGCTCTTCTGAATTACAGTATGTACTTTGGGAGTGACTAGACTGGTCAACTGTCTGAATCCCCTTGGCTAAGATGTCTGCTGTCTACAGCAGACTCAATTAGTGGCTCCAGCATTATTTAAACCCTGGAAATCAAATTAGAAAACAATGTCAACTTCAATACATAAGAAGTACAATAAAGTGAACAAAAAAAACGATGTTTGCCTAGGGGAACCAACATCCACTTAACAAACCCTTGCAAACTGTCCCCCTCCTTCCCCCCAAAGAGTTCAAAGCAAAGTAGGATTAGTAAGTAGACTAAGCATTAGGCAAAATTACCACTGAGGATGTGATGGACCAGATATATGTTATTTGACGCTGGCATGTCATTTTCAACATGTAGCCAAGAAGTGCCATTGCATCATATTTAAAAAAAATAATAATCATTTAATTACAGCGTGAAAAGAGAAGGCTTAATGAAGAATTTGCTTTGCTTTAATGCCACCTGCTTGAAGACGTGTGACAGCCAATTCAGCAGGTGTCTCAGCACCAGGTGAAGGTAAAATGCATATCCCTGCATTGAATGTGGAGATAATGTTGCTAATGAGGATAGTTCTTGACATGAACCAAATTATAAAACCCATAGGCTACAGATTATGGAAATAAATGGACCTAGTTGCTACATTTTCTTGGATGTGGACCAGATGTGGCTGATTTAAGATTCCACATACATAACCAAAGATTACAAACCACATTACATTCAGTCAATAGGAAAGGTAAAAATGGTTTTCAAATATGTTCCATTATTGAACTGTCAGTTACAATTCACATGACAGAAAGACTTTGAGGGGAGGCTCTTGATTTGCTCGAAAAATGAGGCCGTTTTCTGTGTGCTGTGCAGTTCCTGATCATCTTAATGGGGATTTAATATGTGGTCTTGCAAAGCAACTTCTCAAGGCTTGTATACGTGCACATCCACAGGATCCTAAGCCTTCAAAACACCACATTTTAAATCACCAAATCTTAATATTCAGCATTATCTACTCTCTCTGAAGATTTGAGTTCTTTGGTACAGAATCAATTGCTTGTGTGTGGTTGGGTCAAACTGAGTGCAAGATCTCTGCAACATTTTCTATAATTTATAGAGTTAAAGAAAAAAAAAAGGTAAAAGGTCTAATGGGTGTGTTGTTAAGGGGCAGAGACAAAGGACTGATCGGGGAAATACTACACGGTACTTGTCCAGATAACAGGCTGGAGGGGTTGGAGTTGGGACGGCTGGACTAAACGGAGGGAGACACTAGTCACTTACCAGGGCAGTTGCCATAGGATACATTCTGTGTTCCTGGTCCTATTCTGGGTGGGCATGGACCTTGAAAAACACGGGGCTACCGCTAAGAGTAATGTCAGGATCCTCTTGGAAGATCCTATTTGATGAACTTTGTCAGGATGTTCTTAGGCAGTGGGCTAATCTTGTATCGCAGGACTTTGACTGTTTCATCTTTGAATGGTGGAGGAACAAGCCACAGCAGGACATGAGCGCACCTTGAGGCTACATTTAGCATTAAGGGCTGCGGTAACACGGCAAGATATAGGATCAATAATTCACTTAGCTATAAGGCAAGTGGAACAAGCTGTGTTGAGAAAACAATATCACTTGGGCATTTCAGGTAAAAGCAACAGAATTTGGCTATGCTCGGCTAGACTGAAGCTCATACTCATTATTTCTTATTCTAATATTAATTAGAGGTCGCCAAAGCCTCTGAGAAGTTAACCTTTAAATTGTAATGAGGTTCAGTACCTAATGATGTTCATGTACATATTCGAAGCCAACACTAAGTGAAAAGGACAGGGTGTCTAAGCTGGTGAAAAATGAATGCATGGGGAAACGGGTATATAGAGTACTATTATGACATTACATTTTGTTTTGTCTCAGATTCTGCTAAAATGTTACAGTAAATCTGCATATCACATACTTAATAATCCACATAAAGGGTACATTACTACCTTCTCATCATCCTGTTCTGATCATTTCACTCTCAACTGATTAGTGATGCTGGCAATTCATTTTTTTCTAGACTATTAATCACTTGGTAAAGGTTAGATGGGGTATTCGCTCTACAAATTGCAAATGAACAGAGGGGTTTAAAGGACAAAGGGGAATTCCAAATGCAAAGGGCAATCTAAAGATTGTTTGGGAGCTGAATGGCAATGAATATTTCAGGATCCAAGAAGCAGACAAAATGTTAACACTATCTCTTTGTGTGAAATATTACCTTGTTGACTTATGAGTGGAGCCATTATGTTACATAATGGAGCATCTGTTAACATATTTCAACACCTGCTATACCGAATGTGTATTAGGGCTATTAGACCGAGCCATGTTTTTACCTCATAGACTTCTCCGTAGGAGATCTGAGTAATGAAACATCGAGTCTGCCTGACTTTTACAGTCCTGCTATGTATTCTAACTCTCCATAACCTGGCGCACCTAAGTCCACTTACAGCGAGTGCATCAGTAATAAAGACAATACAGAAGCACACATGGACTTTACATGTTAGTTTGTTAATGAAAGGCTAATGGAGAGGCACAGATGCAGTGAGATATAGAGGATGCTATCAAGAGAAAGAGAGAAAACTAAAGGAGTGTAAAAGAGAGAAAGGGAGGAATTGAGTCTAGAAATATGTGGGTATGGGAATGATCTATTTCAAGGCATGACTAAAATGTTTCTACTTACTGTAGGGAACACACTCGTACTGGACCTCCAGGTACTTGTAGGTTCCTGGGCAGGGGTCAGGGAAGACGTCTGAACCCGTTATCACAACACACTGGGTCCGATTGTTGCACCTGGATGGCAACACCACTAATTAATGATGATCAGAAATAATGTATGCTCTCAGCAGCACCTGCTCATTTCTACCAACACAAAGAAACAGCACAGCACACATAATACAAACCAAAGCAAGTGGAACAATAGCACAACACTGCTTACTCGTGGAAGATTGGATTGCATGAACCACTCAACAATTAGAAAATAGTTGCACCTGATGAAAAGTATGTATATTCACCACATTGCAATAATGTTTAACCTGTATGTTATGTTATGTTTGGTTGCCATTATGGCTCTGGCTCGTTAGTGTATGATTTAATGCGTGCTTTAGTAGATTTCTTAAAGAACAAATTATATTTAAAAGTTGGTTATAGGTATTATCACAGTCAAATATAGACATGTTCAACCTGACCACAAATACATACACATCTCTGTTCTATGCATAGTGACCTTTAACATGCGTTCCAGGCGTTTTAATTCAAACAGAAGTATGCTGTGAGGCCTGGGGAATTGCAGGTGATCGCCCTCATGCTACAGTACATTGGAATTGTGATAATTACATCAATACGGTGAGCAAACCATCTTGGCTACCAATGGGACGTAGAGTTCTGGGCTGTGTGAGAAGCCAGATCAATAACTGTTCTGCTGATTTAGCGGAAACAAGAGATAACATTTGTTTCTGCTTTTCTCAAACCGGCGAACCCACTTGCAGTTTGGGCCACAGTGTTGAGTTTAGCCTTTGTTTTTGGCCCAGGTATTGACTTACTTAGTGATATTAATATTAGGTAAAACAAGAAACATATGTTGCCACTGAGATGTATACAGGGGGAATGGACCCAGGCATTTTCAGCTGTTGTGATTGTAAACCACCAGCACACATTCTGCAGAATAAAAACCCATGTAGTAACTTTGATAAACATACCCAATGCTGAAATGAGTAGCTAACTATATCACAGAAACAGTAGAATATGGAATTAGCCATTGACCTTTATTCTTCTTTTTTTTTTCCCCAACCAGGCATAAAGGCAATTAATTCCACACGACTAGCTCCAAGTCTCTTTTTCCTCTTCCTCAATTTTTGCGGATATAAAATAATTCAAAGTAATGTCTTCAAATCATTGGGAGGAACATGGATTTGCACAGGCAGGGGCAAAAGGAGTGACAGCCCCTTTGCCCTGCTATTGACAAAGTGCCCTCCTGTCTGAATGCATTTTTGTATTAAAGAATATATATATGAGGCCTTTATATATATTTTTAACACAACCAAAGACTACTTAGTAACATACCATCACCCCTCTCCTCCTTCCAAATGGTTTTGCCCAATTTACATCTAACGAGATTTGCGCCCTGTCTATTTTACATAGTGTTATATTTCGTATTATATCTTCAGAAGGGTAAGAGATAAAAACTCACCTATCATTTCTTCATAATCTAGACATTCGGTTGAAGAGAATAATATATAGTTTGTGTTGTTCAACATAACAGGGGCTGCACAAGACAACGGTGAATTTTCCTCTAAAATACGCACAAATTGCACTGAAAACAACATTCTTTATATTTCATATATCTCCAGAATGGTAAACGCTAGATAGAAATCATGTTCCAACAAAGCTGCCTCTAAATTGCTTCGCACAATGCAAAACCCTTGTACTAAAAAGACAACAGATAACATATCGAAATAATTAGTTAAAAGCATATTCTACCCCATGAAATGTAAAGCTAAATAAAATGTTGTTAACTTCATTGTGTGCATTTATTTGAACTCAGAAGAGTTTTAAAGTTAGTCATGGCATGAAAGAATCAAAATATGCATTTGAAGCAAAACTATACACTAGTTTACCATCCATAACATAATAATAATATACTGATTCTGGCTGCAGAAAAACAATATAAATGCATCCGAGTGTGTGTTCAGTCAGTGCTTGAAACGCTTTACAGGATATACGGCCTGCCCATGGATAAGGTGCTGTGGAATTTCTTCAGGCCAAGGCTATACAAATTAAAGCATTCAACTTATGTTTTTTTGTGGTTATTAAAAGCACTCCAACAACACTCTATTTAACATCATAAATGTGAGTACAATTATTACTAAGCTATAGACTTATAACTACATCATTAACTGTGCTTGTCAGCCCAGCAAATAGATTTTGAAAAGCACATTTTACCTCTGCTACAAATACCGATATATTCGGCCCGCTGCTGAACTGCAGAATCCCTATTAGTTCCTTGATCCAAAGTTTGCCCACTCCTGCCATTAACTGTTGACTTAACTTCTCTTAAATGTGACAGTTAAAGACTGATTGAAGAAGATTAATTTGGGACTGTGTAGTACTTCTCAATGTAATATATGGTAATGTTGTAGCCTACATAAGAAAGGAAAGTATATAAGTGATACTGTAAATACATTTTTTTGTGTTAATGTTTTCGGAGGGGATGCCCTTTTTGGGGGTTTCTGTCTGTTAGCATGCGTTTTGACACTGTAGGTCCTTCTATTGCACTGCCATCATGATACAGCTGGGAAGCAAGGGACCCTGGCCTGTTGCATTGTGTGGATCTGAGTCTGTTTCATCTGCAAGACCGCATCAAGCATCTCCTGAGACCAATAGAGAAAGCCCTAATGACTATTTGAGGTGCAGTCCTAGCCCTTAATATAGAAGGGAGCGTGTGATAGGTTGGGGCTGTCAAACATTCATTTACGTAAAATATGGTATTTGAACCTAACATGTCATAGTCAGAGGCTGTAATGTAATTAATATACATATTTAAGGGAACCACTCCCTATGCCAGAGTGATTAATTCAAATCTCATTGCTGTTTAATGTATGCTAATGCTAATGATGGCAGTAGTAAGTCACCAGTAGTCAATCTAGAGCTACTCTATCTATTCCTCTGTCTGTCTCTTTAAGCAAGGTCTTTTACCTTGTTCGTTTTCATAGAAGAAGCAGAAAAGCAGAAGACATCTACAGCTTCTATTTTAACCGCCTACGTTTTCCCCGCTGGCCCGTTAATCACTGTGAGCTATTCCAAATGGAATCCCATCACATCCCTGACCTTTTGGGAGAGCAAGACATCAGCACAATTAGAGTGACGGGGAAACACCCTGCTTGGATTTGATTCAAATCTTCTTTAAAAATGAGCACTTGCTGCTGACAGGAAGAATAAGCGATAAGATGCCAACAAGGGGCTAAGTGATAACACTCCTGATACCATGCACCCCCACATGAAATTTAACCTTTCCCACTATAGTCATAAAGCATGTCAAAAGAATAATTGGGCAGAGAGATACGGGGCTAATTGAATAATATATTGGCTTATGTGAGAACAAGACTTTGTTTCTGACAGAGAGAATCTGAACACTCTCCATCCAACAGGGCTCAAGTCTAAGCTAAGTTTCTACCACTTTAGCGCCACTTGGCTTCCACAAGGCCACAGCAGACATTTGGTATGAGGCTGTAGCTAAAACACTGTGCAGACAGAGCAGGAAGCAACATGACGGAGAGGAGCACATTACAAAAAGAGGGAACAATTTATTTCCTGGTGCTCCCAGTTTGAATTTAAATCAAATCAGCGCCGGTTAAACTCAAAGTGACCCGTCTAGCTCCATTTCATCTGTAATGCTGATGAGGTTCACGACACAATTATCATGGCAGACGTCTTTCTCAAGAGGCCAGCCTGTTGATAGCAGACGGGCCATTGCAAAAATTAAATAATTTCCAGGGCAACAGAATGGCAGCAAACAAAACATTGTTGATGGGGTAATGGTAAAAAAAAGACCTAAAACCATACAGCTATTCACATAACAACACACATGCATACCAGACCATCTAATTACCCCCAATATCAGCATAGTAATGACATAGTCAAAGGTGGTCTGGTCATCTTGCAGGAATTAGGTATTTAGAAATGAACAGATAGCATCCAAGCATTCAATTTGAGGTCTGGCCCAATATCCGGTGAGACATCTCTTGAACTTTAATTACTGTCACATGCTAGTGTGGTCAACCTATATTTACTGAAGTTCCCAATAGTGAATGGGGTTTTCCTATCCAATCAGCAAACAAGGAGCAAATACTGTGTGACAAGGGCTTCTCTTCTTCACCCATGTACATTTTTACAGTAGTACTGTATATTTAAGTTATTATATTATAATATTATGATAAATTCCTACTATTATAAAATAAACAAAAAATGGACCGATACTTATTTTAAAATAATGTTGATTTTGGGATGATTTGAGCATTCCTTAAAAGATCTACTATTATTAAGAATTTATATATATATATATATATATATATATATAATATTACAAGAATTCAAACTTGTGTTTTAATTTATTTGTTATCAATTGCAGATTGCTTGACCAATGAGGCTAATAAAATGTATTATTTCGATACCAATGTAGGTTATCTGGAGTTACAGCCGTATTTGAACTTGTGCTCACCACTATAAAAGCCCAAATAAGATGTGGATCTTCATACAATCTAAATATTGCTGTGTTTTACAGTAAATGAGCACACCTGATGTACAGAGAGAAAACACAAGCAGAGAGTCGTAAACTCTCTCAGGGGCTAGCGATGCTGCTCCATGAATAGCGTAACTTGTTCAATAGCCAAGGCCTGACAGCCATAGGAACGGAGTTATGAAGACAATGTCTTTTTCATATAAATACATATATAGCAGACATATTGAATATGTCTGCTTGATTCACCCTAATTTTACCCGTGTTTTATTATGTATCTATCTGTCCATTCTATCCAGCAAATGCTGTGCCTGGTAAGGAACTGTATGGTGGTACTGTATGTGAATAGTCTACATTTACATATCCATTAACTGTGAGCAAGTGTGTACACCATTGTTTTCCTGAGGTGAAACCTTCCAAATAAACAATGGGGCAATGTAATGATCATTGCCATGGTAATTTGTCTGTCTTACTGTAAGTCTGTCTGAATTCCACTCCCATAAAGATCTAAATGATAAATTTCCTCAACCATATTCGAAAGCCGTTTCCATTGATCACCATTGTTAATGATACACTCCTAGGCAAACTCACAACCCACGTGCACTACAGGGTCCAGCCATGTTATATTACAGCGATCAATGGCTCTGTTATCGAATACTTACGATTAAGCTCATTAGTCAAAAGACAAATCAATAAGCACGAAGCAGTTGTTCATATCTTATATCTGAAAATGTCCTTTGTTATGAAAATTATTTATCAGGACATTGCATTGTAATATTTTCTCATGCTCTACGTATTGTAATAAGAAATGGTGAGAATGTAATAAATAATGTAAATAATAATAACATGGGAAGAATGCTGAGCTCATGTACAAAACAATTCTCTACTGTAGGTAGAACATTTAAATAAATATATAAACAAATTAAATATATAAAAGTAGTTCTGGTGGTGAATTTATGTGTGACTGCAATTTTCTTAATTATAACAGTTGTTTAAAAAAGGTGATACTCTATGTATGGGTGGTGGATATTTTGAAGAAAAAAAAAACACATTTCTACATACAGTGTATTAATATCAATGACTTCATTATTTCAAACTGCAATGCCACCCAGTTTGACGTCTGTTAGAGAGGTGTCCACGTGAACAATTCCACTGCAGATTATCACCCACTTGATTCGACTAATTGCTTGCAGCTGAATGTTCTAATTGAGCCACAGCAGTCCTGAGGATATTTTCATAAAATCATTGTGCTCATGAATATAATATGCCAGACTGAAATAAAAACAACTTGGAGTGCCAACAGGATCCATCAAACTCACTGAAGCCTCAATCCAATTCTCCACACTTCAGGACCACGTCAATTTAGGATGTTTAAAAGTGAACACTGTTTTTCCACATAAGTGCTAATGTGATTCCTTCACCCTCAGACATAAATTAGTAGGCTATAGGGTAATAATAGAACAAATATTGGCGACACTTCAAATCTTTATTAGTGAAGCTTGTACATTAGAATAATATGTTCCCCCATACAGAGTGTGCTGAGCCGTGTCATTTTTAGCACTTTTTTTTGCCTAGAAGTAGCAAGAGCACGGAGGCCAATTTTGAGGCACTGCGATCTCGAAGAGATTCTGGCTTTGAGACAAAGTATAGACTCCAATTATCCAGATGAAAAACAATATTTTGAGATAAATCATTTTGGCAAAAGACGCAATGTTTCATTTGATCATCTTACTATACGAGACCATTTTTTATAATTAACTGGAATTAAAACCAACTAATTAGTTACTTATGCAATAGGTGCCACCTCTAAATATACTATCGAACAATATCACAATATATTAACACTAAATAATTTACTGAATATTTCAAAACCTCAGAAGAGTTTTTTTTTTCCATGCACTTATTCTATCTATCTAAATGACACATACAAAATAGAAACTATATATTTAATTTCACAGTAGCTCATGATCAGCATTTAAATAATAACAAAAAATATAATTATAGTAAATAGAAATAATAATAATTAACCTCAGATTTAGACATTATTATGTGATTAGGGCTGAACCTGTCAAATGAACCTGGGAATATATGAAATAAATAAATAAATAAATACAAATGATTACTATTACTACTACTAATAATAATAAGCTCAAGCACTTGCGGCACTCAAGCACTTGGCCATCTCGTGCTGTGTGGGTGCTAGTGCAGAGTGTATGCAGGGCCCTGGTGATACCTAGGGCCAGGCGGGGCCCAGATAGAGAGCACATCCTCTCTAGACAGACTGTGTGAGTCAGCTATCTGACTTCATCAAATGCGGCTTCACAATAACCCTCCTGAATACAAGGGCTTGGCTGTATTATTTAATTATTTTTTATTTCCCAAGGCGGAGAGCCAGAGTTGCTGACAGTCTCATACCGTCCAATATCCCTCTCTGAGGTGCTCCTATGTCATTCCATCCTGTGCACTTTGGGTCAGAAGGCCCCCTTATGTGACAACTGGTTTCATGTTTAAGGTCTCATATATACAGGATTGCCTGTAGCACCACTGGTAATATGCATGGATGTCTGTGTGTGTATGCTCAGGCGCACGCGCACGTGTGTGTGTGTGTGTGTGCACTTGCCTCTGTGTGTGTGTGTGTGTGTGTGTGTGTGTTTGTTTAGGTATGTTTTTATGTATTTGTACCATGTTCAGGATGAGTCATGTTCCTTGGCACCAGATTGATGGCAGGATGTTTGTGGTCAGCATCAAATCAATGAAAGTCCAACAGAAATGGGGGATCTTTGGGTCTGACCTGCCAAGGAGTTTGACCTTAATCTGAGCAGTGGGATTTACCCATGAGCCACAGCAGAAGAGCAATCTCTTGGATTTAACGTCTCTAAGGCTGTGTGTTGATAAGGCACAAGGAAGACCATGCTGGTTTTAATGTTATTTAAATGATAATCAAAATTACTAGTAGAATATTCACATTGTGCTATATAATAATATATATATATATATATATATATATATATATTATTATTATTATTATTATTGTTGCTATTTATTTAGGGTTTAACTTTCAGTTAGCAACAAAACTATTATTTAGTCATGGCAGGTTTTTTTGCAGTTTTACCTTTGTGACATGATCTTGTAAGCATCCGGGAGGTAGCAGTTGATATTCTCCATCTGGAAGGGGTCCGCATCGCATATCTTGTCATCTGTTCGGCCATAGTTGGCGCTCTCTATCATTATGACATCACTTCCTGGACAACGCAGGTCGATGGGGTAACCCTCACAAGACAGCTCTCTGCGTACCAAGCCAAATGGCAGGGCGGCCCGACTAAACCCTGAGGGAGAGAAAGGAGGGAGGGAGTCTTTTATCAATACAAAAATGTATCAAAGGGAGATGTGTGGCTAGGCTGACAAAAGAGAATTATGAAGAAAAGGTGAAAGATGATCACAGGACGTCCCTATTTGATACTTTTCAACTGATATAAGAACTACGTTAACACATTTTCACAGGAATATTGTAACATTGCAATACACTGACTAGTATCCATGGCAATAATTTTGCAACCTGTATGACATTAATTGGTCAAGAACATTTTATTGACATGCAATAATTGTATTTGTGATAGATTGCAAATATGGTACACTGCACAATGCACATATACATGTTATACTGTTACATCAGCATGATGTTTTCCAAAACATGTTATTATTATGTCTAAAATACTGTAGTGTATGCAAGAAAATCAAGCATGCACTTTCTATATTTATTCCATTGACTGTAATAGTACAGCATCTACGGGCAATATTGATATGTTTTCCAGTGAAGCTAAAGTAGGACTGCTGCCTTGGGTTGTACAGGATCCATCAATAAATCGAGCAGACATATCAGATCTCAGTGGCCCAGTGACTTGATGGTGTAATGGTGTTAGTATGTCAGTGGCATGTCTATAAACTGGTCTTGCATAGCAAGCAGCCCTGGCCCTTAAGAACAGACCTGAAGGCTGAACTAGAGAATTCTAAGATAATCAGATGTACCCTAGCATCTCTGATCCAAACACATTTAAATATGAAGGAAAATAATGTATACAAATACATGTATAGGCTATTAGCTTCCAATATTTTATCTGATACACTTTTATTGTTTTTCTCCAAACTTTCATTTTATCTTGAGAATGGAGTCCAGAATTCCAGCATTAGAAAATGTAAGGAGCAAAACAAGCATTATGTATTCCATGATAGTGAGATTTTATCCATTATACAGCACTGGCATTCAGAGTAGGTTGTTATTAAAATATGATGTGGAGGTTGAATAAGCCACCAGCAAACGCTGGCATCCACTGGTGGTGTAGACTGAACACATGGAATCATGGTGTTTGCATTAGTGATAAGAACTATATTCCCTTTTTGTGTATGGAAGTAATGGTGCAAATCTTCTGTCTTGGTCGATGCTGAGGTCAGGGTTGTTTACAAGACCTCTTCCATAATGAGACTCAGTTTACCATCCAACATCCAGAAAATATGTCCTTAATTCTTTTATAGACTCATTTATTTGTTTGATTTGCACCTGCGAAGCATGTAGGAATACTGTGGTGTGTGAATGCGTGCGTGTGTGTGTGTGTGTGTGTGTGTGTGTGTGCGCGCGTGTGTGTGCGTGTGCGTGTGTGTGTGCGTGCGTGTGTGTGTGCGTGTGTGTGTGCGTGTGCGTGTGTGTAATTTTTGATCATTATCAGGAGCCTTTACTTGTCCTGAATCATTCATTGAGTACTTTGCATAGTGGCAGTTTACTGAAAGCCACTGACTGGAGCTTGGATAAATCTGCCTGCAAGGGCTAGGTTTATTTTACCCTATTAGATGTTTCATCAATTAACTACCAATACAATTATCTTTGTCTGATTAAATGCTATTCTACACTTGCAGGGAATTAGTCTTCTGTATGGGGGCCCTTTACGAGGAAATGCTTGGTGTTGTATTTCACAATAGAAGATAAATGTCAGTTTACATTTCCTGATCCTCGGTTTGTGCACCAATCAGGTGGTATTACTTAGATCCTCAGTTCCTTACATTAACCTGGAGATAAACAATGGCTGTATCTCTGAGGAGCCAGCCAGCTGTCTTGGGCTATCTATCCTCCATCAGACTTTATTTGTTTTGGTGGGGGGCAGGGGGAAAGGGGGGGGGGGTGCATATATTCACAGGGTAAAACTGTAAAACTATACAGTATATGCTCAGTCTGTTTACAAAAACCATTTTCATGTGACCAAATGAGACAATCAGGTATCATATGTTTTTGCCATATTTCCAAGTTTTTTCCAAAAATGCTTAAGGTGATATATTTTATCTACAATGTTGGCTCAAACAAATATAAAATACATTTTAAAAAATGTTGAGAGAAAAAAAATGACACCGCACTTGACACTCAATTTCAAGTTCATGTCAATGCGTTCCAGCATTCTGTAGCTCCATCAAAAGCCAATGCTACACTATGTAATAATTAAAAGAACCCGCGTAATACATCAATCAATGCCAAATTACAATTTTTATACCAACACACTCCTTGAAATTAAGCCATGTAAAATGGAGAAATCTGTCTGCTTTTCCATCACTGCTTCTCTCTGAGAAAAGAGCTTGTTTTGAAATTGTGGCCATGTATGGTGCAAGAGACATTTCTAAAGTGTTTCTTTTTTTGTCTATTACCTCTACTCATCAAAATAACAAGCGATCCACATGACATGAGTTACTCTCATGGTGTGTGTGACCTGAGTTGGTTTATAAGCATAGTAAGAAGTAAAGACATAGCATATTCACTCAATGCCAGAACACAGGTCACATTCATTGCCATAGTTGTGCAGCATAGCTGTACCTAATCAAATAAACTATATGCTGTGCCATTCATGAGTCACAAACAGTGGGCTTACTTCAGAAACGACAACATCTATCATCTCAATGGGGTCACAGTTAACTGTGTTAACACTTAAAATCCTCAATAAAATCATGTTTTTCCAACTGTCTTGAAGCTGCAGCAGTGAAGTGCCTGTTAGTTTGAGGCAGAGGTCACAAACTTTTCCAATGAATCAATTGAACAGCAATTATGTAAAGCTGAGTGGGCTACATTAGTTTGCCATGCAACAGTCAGTTACAGTGAGCTGAAGCAAACTTCATATGACTTGTCATTGTCAAGCTAGTTCTCTGTGATTCTAGTCAAATCCACCCGTACTCTTTGTCCGCAGAATGCTGGTGAAACACTTTAATAAAGCCTGGCTGGCTTTATTACTGAGAACCAACGCTTTCAACTTAAGCTCGAAAAGAGAGACTAAAGCAACAATGGGTGAAAAAAGCATGGAAGACGAGATTCCCACTATACTCTGCTGATGTTTTCCAATGTGCTGACGACAGGCTCTGTAGTGATCATTCATGGCAATGTTCAAATCTCTGTAAATCAAACAAATGTGGGTTCATCAAAGCACAATCTATTCAGCAGCTGGGTGTGTCATCATGGAGTCAAAGTTTGCTCATAAACAACATCCCCAAATCTCCATTGATTAGACCCTGGGCCGAACTAGCTCCTCACCCTGGTGTCAGATGTCAGATCTTTTGGGACAGGGGTGAGTGACATTGATAAATCAATAATTGCATGAGGGAGAGCAGACAGTCGAGCAAACTAATTTCATCCCAAAGGATTGTATTCATCTTTGCCCTCTCTGCAGTTAAGTGAACAATGTTCTCTTCTTCTCTGTACTGTACATTTCATTCCCATCCCATTTCAATTATGTTCATTCTATACCCTATTCACCACAGAATCCACAGAAATCGGCCTCACTGCAGTGTTAAATGTGTAATGTGTTAGCCGAATCTATTAAGATTATGTTAAGAGAAGTCATTGGTCAAGTAGAAATTAAATCTACACGTAAGACAGATTTTACAATACTGCCATGCCGAAATATGATAACCACAAATGTCTGCTTTTTCTGCCATATCTATGTTTCTCTTTTTTAATACTAGGAAAACACAATATTTCATTCCCTGGCACAACAACGCCAGCTATTAGAACTGGATTATAATGTCAGTAACATAAACAATTCTGAGTCTCACGTTGCAAAAATACATGGAACATAATTATTATTTTCTTATAGAGCTATTAGTGTTGTAACTCAGGAAGAGCATGACACTAATAATATTGACTTTGCATATCTCAACAGACTATGTAAAAAAAAAAAACACAAACACATAAGGCTTATTTTTTTTCCAAAATCATTTTTGGTTCTCCATTTCTATGGATGGGTGTTCTGGAATCATGCCTAAGAGGATCTTGACAGCTTACTGGATCCACTAAGAGCACTTGTTGCTATATTGTGTTTCAGGGGTCTGTTTACAACTGAGCTTTGTGTCATTGAGAGGTGAAGTGATGGACCCATACAGTACATAATGCACAAACATGTTCCTACACACAGACAGCACACACTAGACATCAATATAAATACAAGACCAGAAATGAGAACTCACACTACAATCAAAAACTCGTACACAAAACAATTAGTATTTCAACCATATCTCACTGTAAAACACATTACAACACACAACAAGAAGAGGGACAAAAGATCTACGGGAAAAAAAACGTACATGTCAATCAAGGGTTTCTTGAGGACATACGATCCGAGACAATTAGACAATGCCAGCTAAGAATGAAGCAATATTACATGGAATGCCCGATCCTGTGTCCATGGCAACCTACTGCAGCAGTGCCATAATTGGCCAGATCCCTATCACAGCCATGTTGCCTCATCAGGCATTCTGGTCAGCCCCCCCACCCCCCTCCCAGCAGAGTAGCTTTTCAATTTCTCTCTGCCATGTAGCAAGCATTGAAGTCGCAAGTGATCAGGCCCCTTATGCCATGGTACAATAGCGTGCATTCATATGGGGCCTTACACTGTAATTAACTTGTAAGCCCTGTAAATAACACTGAACATATACCTATTGTGCAGGCATAGAGTGGAAATTACATTTGGAATATCATTTTTATTCCGTTTCAGTGATTTAGCCACTGCAACTTTTTCCATTCATTTAACACTGACTCTATGTGGCTGTTATACCTGTTGGACCTCAGCACTTCATTACATGACCCTCTAAAGCTCCCGTTTATGTATTTATTATTATGTTTAACTTCTTTCTAATGATTTTGGACCAATATGTGCTTGAATAATGCAATATTGTTTTGGGGATGATGGGAATGGGACTCCCGATGTTTGTTTGTGATTGGAGGGTTAAGATGATGAGTGTAACATGACTGGTGGTATTACTTTATTTTTTATATATTATATTGTTTTTACTAATTTTGAATTGTTTTTAATGAAGTTGTAGTGTGAAGCACTTTGTGTTACATGAATTTGTATGAAAAGTGCTATATAAATAAAGACCCATACAGTCTCTATGGTGCTGTAATTAACTGTATATATATATATATATATACACTCACCTAAAGGATTATTAGGAACACCATACTAATACTGTGTTTGACCCCCTTTC
>JAODTR010000019.1:1531938-1549576 GCA_025399935.1 Amblyopsis rosae
GAGAGAGAGAGAGAGAGAGAGAGAGCTGCATACTGTAGGGGCCAGATTTCAGTCGTAATGGCATTTTATTTTTTCTATGGACCACACATGGAGAGTGGAGCGTGGACATAAAATACAGGATTCATGATTTACTGTAGAAATGTAAAAACTAACAGAGTATTCTCTGATTTGCTGCCAAGAACTACAGTACATCATTAGGTGACTGTGTTTTTCATTACAGGTGATGACGGACACTTACTATATCTATGGCACATGACCACAAAAATCGTATTTGTCTGTTACAAACAATACCCGCTCTCTGCATATCAACATGAGCTATCATTAAAGGGTGATTCAATTGCTCTGTTACCCAAGCCTGTGTGTTTCATGTCTCCAGCTTGCGAGCAATCGATTCAGAAAATTATTTTGTTGATTGGTTTAGTGTTCTGCAACTTACAGCATCTGGGTTACTCCTGTGAATCTCACAGTCCAGATGTTCAAATTAATCTAATTTGGCAATCACAATATCATAAGAGGCCTCCAAACTGCCATATAAATGCACAAAATAATTTAATTTATCCTTAAACAAACCATAGATGCATACTGAATTAAATACTGTAATATAAACAGCAAATGTTTCAAACATTTGCTGTTTGTTGACAAACACAGTGTGGGTGTATGCGCAAGTTTGAGTATCTCGTATCTAGAATGTATATGTATTTCAGCGCAACGTTGGGCAGGGTATTTCCATGCAAGTTAAGAACGCACAGTACCTGAGCCGAAATACCGTTTTGCCTGCAATTGCCACACATATCTTTCTTACAAATAACTGTTAAAGTGGAGTTATACAGCATGCATTGCGCATAGACTGAAAGTCCATGGTTGCATTATTCTGCCTCCCAGTGGTCTGATGTTACACACTAGCGCTTTAAAGTAACGTGTGATGAATAGCATTTTAGTCAAAAATTATCATACAGTATTCACACCTCATAATTATTTTTTCCTCTCTTTTATTCTGCAGTCTAATTTAGATTTTTCATTCATTTCATTCAGACTGTATTATTAAATGTCTACATTTCTATTAAATGTCTACATTTAATATAACTTTTTTAAATGGTATACATTTCTAAATACTACTATTTCTGTAATAGTATTCAGTAAATTCATATTCTGTAAAGTATATGACATAAAATACTCCAAAAATATATATTGAGTTACAATTAAGAATTATACTCTATAACTTATAATTATACTACATTTATACCAGTATATTTTCTTACATATGTTTTTAATTCTTCAAAAATACATACAGTAATGTATGAGTTAGGGAATACACTTTTTAAACATATACACAGGGACACATGTTGTTGAAGAAATGATACCATCTCCATTTGCCACAGAATCATTCCTCTTCTCACTCAATGAGTTCAATGCGTCACAATAGTGAAGGACAACAGTTGGAATTATACAGCCCTGCCGTGTTTACCCACCCCATCCCTAAATAACATCCCTGTCGTGTTGGAAAAGGGGCTTTTAAGTGTGGATGTGCTTTGCTCTCCTATAATCCAGCCGAGACATGACTTCTTCCCCTGGCAGACGTCCGCAGAGCCCCCGCTCTCCCAGCCAGGACCTGCTCTCGCTGCCAGGGCACAGACGCAATAACCGCTGTTTACTCAGAGCCTTGCCTCCCAACTTCTCCTCTGCCAGAGGAATTGAATATTCTCCCAAATAGCGTTGCAGCTGCGCACAGATAAGGACAAGTCACCTAGCACAAAGCGTGAGATAGGGGCAGTATGTGTGTGTGTGTGTGTGTGTGTGTGCGTGTGTGTTCTTAAACGTCAAAGAAAAAAAAAACACAAAAAACAAAATAAATATTAAAAAAAATATGGTCAGACAAAAGTGTATTTTCTACCTTTTTTTATGTGCAAAATCTTTATTACCAATAGAAATTAAAATAACAAAAATCTAAATATTTCTTAATCCAAAAGCGATTTACAAAAACCCCACTATGCTTATAAATGCTTGGAATGTCTGTAAAACACTAACAGACATATTGGCAATGTCAATAGTGAAATATACACACAGCGCTTAACGGAACACAGCCAATCCCATTCAAGATCCAGACTGCGTTTGCAACATGACACTGTAAAATATCTCAGCCACAATCAGTTACCAGACCGGTACGTTAATCTCCGCAGTCGATTTATGACCGGAATATAGGACGCGTTAGTGCCCAATGTCGTACTTTATACTTCTATTCTCAAAAGCCTTTTCTAAAATACACAAAGCGGTAACTGACAGAGAAGACACACCAGATGAACTCAGGAAGGCTGTTACTGGACCAGGGAGGCTGAGGCAGTATGAAAATCATTGGTCATATCCCTGTTTCTTTTCACAAGAGTTTGAATTGTCTCTCATTCGCCTCCCTTCTGGCCTTGCTCCATAATGTTCTGCTAGGAAATTATTCAGGCAAGCAGAAAGTTCAGGGGCACAGAATCCCCCACTGCACCAGAGGCCTTTGACAAGTGGAAACAAATGTTTCACAAAATGGCAGGGAGGGAACACCCTAGTGCAAAGTGTTTAACGGGTTGGCAATCGTAAAATAAAATCAGTCATGAAACGAGAGGTAAGACCTTGACATTACGTCAAATTTGTCGTAGCTATTTTTACAACTTTGTTTATTCCCGTTAATGGTAAGCAGTTATCTGCAAAGCATGCCTCCATGTAGGTGGTTTAGCAACAACACAAATGATAACATCTGACAAAGACAAGCCCATGATTTACACATCAAATAAGCATGGGTTGTAAATCTCACTATCCAACTGCCACTATACTTTAGATGAACTGATCTGCCATTTTGAACATTACATTTAGCTCTATGTGTGTGTGTGTGTGTGTGTGTGTGTGTGTGTGTGCATGCGTTGTGAGACAGAGAGAAAGAGTTTACATGCAAAATCTCTTTCATGTTCCGAAAATCTAGTTGGACAATATAGAGCCAGTGATGGGGTATAAGCAAAACTCATGAGTATTGGTCGTCAGTCTGGAGTGAAATAAGGACCGAAATGAATATGCGGTAACAAACAATAATACTTTCATGTTACAACCAATTGCTCTTTAGAATAATACAGCAGCTGTTTAATGAAAGACAGTTAAAAACAGCATATGTTAGCACAGTGCTGCATTTAATACAATTATTGGCCTACATACGGTTGATCAAATCTAAATTTCAAACAAAGAAGGGTAACAATATTTTATGTACAGCTATATCAATCCCTCGCTGCACTGCCGTGTATATTAAGACATAGTATTTGTGGAAAAACTCCCAGAAAACACAATAGAACAAACCATAATGTCAAATATTTTGATGCATTCACACCTTTCCATGCACTCACAATCACTCAATAGCCTGTGAGCTACGAGAGAGCGAGATATAGCCTTCTGTATCACTTTGTCTCCTCACAACGTAGAAGTATGCTGTGCTGTATTGATCTGCGAGTGAAGATGAACAGAAAAGCAGAGACAGATAATCTTGTCTCTTGCAGACCAACAACCACTGCAGTTCTTTGAAACCGGACATACAACGCCTATGAGCCAAGACTATAGGCTGAAAAAGCGATACGCTCAGCCTGAACTCGAGTCACTGGCTTAAAGAGGTATGCTTAAAAATGTCAGGCAAGGAAAATACCAAGAACAAGCCTCCTTTTACTGCAATGTGTGTTTGTCAATGCCCTTAATTATAACTATAATACAATGAAGGTGTTGCAACCGTTGAAGAATACAATTCATAGAATATTTCTACATGGGCAAACTATAGACTTTTTCAATTGAATAACAAAGTGGTATGTGTTTTTTTTCTTTAAATTTAATGTTTATGACAGTGGGTTTTTCCCCCTCTCTCTCTGTTGCATGTTTTCTCGTTTTCAATGTCTCAGGGAATCAGTGTAGGACTGAATTAGCATGTGGGAGCTATGCTGTGTGAAAGCTGTGATACACAAAAAAAAGCAAAAAGACTGATATTATGTGTTAAATTGGATAGTGTTTGAAGTGGAGGTGTGTGCGTGTATGTGTATGTGTATGTGTATGTGTGTGTGTGTGTGTGTGTGTGTGTGTGTGTGTGTGTGTGGTGGTGGTGGTGGTGGGGGGGGGTAACGTGTTATTAATATCTCCATTCTACCAGCTAGTATTTTCACCATATTCAGCTGCAGCCAAAAAGTGTCTAAAAACCTATTAACGTTTTCAGTGATCAGGTTACCACTTTGATATGTTAATATATTCCCTCCAAACAGTTTGAATTTTCACTTGCATTAATTCAAACATTTTCTTCAAAAAGATGTGAAAATGGCATTCCACACATAAAGTGGCTGGAAGAACCATTGTATTTCGTGAAGCAAATTCATTTGAATGGCCTTGTCTATTTCACTGAAAGGCTGAGCAAGGCGTGTATAGGCTATAGCGTTCTTCTGTTTTCTGTTTCCATAATCGCACGTTTTTCAGCGTTACCTGTTCAACTTCAAATACTTGGTCAACTCCCTGTCAAGTTCTATAGCTTAATGTAGGCTTTGTCTACTTATTTTCGAATTCTAACTGTGCCCGGCCTACATCGTAAAAGTAAGTGACTATTATGAAAATTGATCTACACCTTCCTTTTGACCTTGCAAAGCAGATGGAATACAAAGATGACTGATGGCGGCGTCAAGGAACCTTATCTATATCTTATTCTCCACATCCAGAGCACAAATGAAGGAGCAGTCGTGTGCTTCCAGTTAAGCGGGATCAGAGACTGGATCAAAATTTGTCTAGTTCAATAATCGATTATTTGAGATTCCTCATCTGGTTCCCGACATGCCTCATTGAGCTTATAGTGAGAGAAACACGCAGCGCATGTCAGCCTTTTCCTGCTTAACGCATGGTTGACAAGACGGCTATGGAATTGGTAGGCCTAAATTATATATGTAGGAAATATATCTAATTCCATTAACAATGTGTGCACGTATGTCTTAGATCTGTGCGCAGGCCTATGGGGGGAGAAAAATAAATAAAATGTCGATTTTTTTATTTCGTGCACGCATTTATTGTCAGTTTGTTTCATATGAACTCATCTTATTGTTCTATTTGATGTCCAATTTGTAATGCCTCTGCTAGGCCTTACAGATTTTTTTAGTCAAATAGCCAGTCCCCAATTATAATGGATTAGCCTCTCAATGCTCTCAACCATCACACCGACGTTGCTTCTCAGGTCACAGATTCCATCTAAATCCTTATTCAACAAACGAGACCATTTAAAAATCCGGTGACCAGCAACAACACCACCTACAACTTTAGAAGTGTACATTCCAATTAAATGGTGCTTTGCATGTTCTGGTTCATATAAAAGCTCTCAACACATTTTTTAATAGTTTCCATGCATTCAGCCCAACTCGAAGCGAGACATGAACTGAGCAAATCAATCCACATCTGGTTGTGTTTTCATTAATCATTTTTTCAATTAACCATGGTACCCTTAGATCATTTTAATCACTGCAAACAGGCGATTTATGTTATTTTAAACACAATTAAAATATGCTATTTGGTTTCTTACAGAAAGTTTATCTGAAGCAATCCAGTGTCTTTTTTAAGTTTGGTAAAGTAAAATATACAACTGGGCTGTGACTTATTGCTGAAAACTGATCTGCTCTGCGCATTGAGAAAACAAATCTAGTTTAACTTTACACCCAAACTTTTTAAATGAAAGACAAAAAGTTAGGCTACTATAAATGATCATCTCAAGACAGAAAGCCCGTTTGAGCAATTATTTAGTGTTAATATTAATAAAATGGGTGTCAAGTTGAGAACAATTCTGGTCTTACCGTTCTTGAAAAACAGTCGCGCCAACAGGCTAAAATGTAGTCACAGGCGGGATAAAATATCAATGGAGAAGTGTCAGATGGTTGTAGGACAGTTTGATCGGAACTCCTCTGCAGCTTGGAGCACAGCAGGCGAAATATAGATTCTGCAATTCTGATGCATGCCTCCCTTATCTGGGACAGATGGCTTTATCAAGCGGCAGGTCCTTCTTTCAACCGATACATTCCCCTGCACCGGACACACACGTCCATGTCAAGGTGTTACTCTCGAATTCTAACTAATCAACACTTTAGCTTGAGCATTTCATCGTACTGTCAGTTCTCGTGGTGCGCCTGGACCCGAGCAACAGCACACTGTCTGCGAGAGAAGCAAAGTCCGAGTACACGCAGACTGTAAGGGCTCTTTGTTGGACTGAAGATGTGGACTACCCTCCGCAGAAGTCGCCGGTCCTCCCGAAGCTCCGTGGAATGAGAAAAATGTCGATACGCGTTGAATGAAGAAGTTTTAGCCGCTTGCCTCTGGAAGCGATCCCGCTCACAGCATTAAGACACTTGGTTGAACAGCGCGGAGCGGAGCGGGTTTCCAGTAAACAGTGCCAGTGTCGAACGCAGGCTGCAGTCTGTACGACCTGTCTGAGCGAGGGAGCCTATCAAAATCCGACATGGAGTCGCAACGCACGCTGACTCGGACTCTGAAGTCTTTGAAGTACAAGTCAAACTAAACACAGCAACATTTGGCCATGTTAGAATCCCTGGTTTTTAAATGTTACTGCTGTAGAGTAGATTGCATCAAATAATGCAAATAGAAAGGGGATTATAAATATATTCCCATTGGCCCCTTTCCACTTGGCTATAGCCTACATTCTGTATCCTAGCCTTCCCTTTTCGCATGGGAGGCCCATTCCTGTCACAGTAGGCAGTCCAGCCTATTCAACCAATGACAGAAGACCGTATTCCACTGTAACACTAGCAATCATTAAAAGGGAATATCGAAGTACAGAATACATTTTTTTTCTCCTATTGGCCTCAATACGAAACAAGAATGGTCATAGCTGCTGGCCTGGAGATTGTGGGGCCGTTTCTGGTATGTACAACCAAGAATGTCTAATTATCCCAAGAGCATACATTTTCTAATTTTTTTTAAATTTTTTTGCTTGTACTTACATTTAGCTTCCTGTCAAAACAGGAATATTGACACACTGGTTGTGTTCACAGTAGAAGTAGAAACATAAAAAAATAAAAATCTGTGTTTTAAGTAACTAACTCAATGTTAACTAAAATGTTTGGAATAATTGCAATTTGCAAATATTTAATTATTATACATCTACAGCATGATATCTGTCTAATTATTTGCATGTATTTGTCGGACTAATAAAGGTTTAATTTATGTTGCCCTCGTTCTCCCAGCAGCGTTGCTGTAAAATGTGTTATGATCTGGTTGAGGAATCTTGTGCTATGACATTATGAGGCAGGACGGGGGCTACACCTGGCTTCAATAAAAGCTGTCTCTCAACCCTTATGGAGAAATGTGAATTTGAGTCATGCTCACCAGGTGAAGGTGAACCGATGAGAGGGGAATATTTGTGTTTTCATAAGCATAACTTTACATAAAAATACAGTAATTTTAGCTAGGGACAAAAAAACAACAAATAGAAAACAGATGTAATAAAAGGTCACACGATGGCAGGCATCCATATTGCCTATGAGAATTATTTCTAAACAGAAAGTAAAAACACGTGTTCTCTCAGCATTTTGCATGAATTAATTTCAGCTGCTATAGATAGTCAATAGAGGGCAATAGACTTGAATTTCAAGTGGACCGAGTAATGTAAACACACAGATGAGCTGAGAAATATATGTATCACAGTAATGTTTGTATGTAGAATACGAGATATACATCAGACAGCAATTAAATTGTTAATTATTATAGCCCACCCACCTTGAAGCCCTCATCTCCAGCCATTGCCCTGCTGAGTCATGCAGGCTGCACATAAATTATATTTGTGTTTACGATTATGATTACTGATGTAATCACAGCCTGTATGGACTGCTTATATTATTGCACTCATTCATTCACAAAAGTGGGTGTACTGTCTAAGGAGCGAGATGTAGGAAAGCATTTCTTAAATTGTGATAAGGCAAAGTATAGAGGCAGATATGGAAATATCACAAATATAAGCATGCATACCAAGGAAGCATTGTCTGGCTTTGATAATATGGCAGTAATTACATAAATGCTGTGTTTTTCTTCCATTCATATTAGTCGAGGTTGATGGAAGATGCTTTAGAGCGACCTAAGTCAAGCGTAGTTAAAGCGAACATGTCTCTCTTTCTCCTGTGGCTCCAGACGGTTCTTAACCTTCAATTGTTCACCAACAAACCTTATTGGTTCCTTCTCAGAATAATTGCACTTGATTGACATCTTATGCACACATGGTCAATCACAGCATTGCTGCCTACAAGTCAAGCTCTTGTCGCTAACATGGCAAAGGATTTGCTTCAAGGCATAATAATAAAAAATCTAATTAAACCTTCCATATTATGTAAAACAAGCATCAATTAATATTTAATAATAAAGTATTTTCTTCTTTTTTTTACTAGATTATTTTCAGTAGATTTGATTTAGAATCCTGTGAATGTGGGTAAATGTTCAATGTGCCCTTGCACTTGCAGATCCAAGTACTACTGGGGATGATGATATAAACAGATATGCATGTTTCTCCACCTGTCTCACACATATTCCAGCAGTGTCCCTCAATCTCCTCTGACAAAGTACAGTACACCAGCAAATCCCGCTGTATTCTTTGTTTGCATACACTTAGTCAGGTTGGTTTTAGTGGTCTCCACAGATATCGAGCGTTCGAGTGGCTATTCGTAGTCAAAGAAGGCCTCTCTACACAGCAGAGGCTGGGTTAATATTTATGTAGCCAAGGGCAACATTCCCAGATCTTCTGCGCTCTAAGGAGCTGGCCTCTCTATGCACTCGTTGAACAGTAAGCTAGTAATCATTTAGGGATATTGGTGTTTAGTCAAGTTTATATTGTATAACCTTTGAATTTGTTGGCCTCCATCCACCCTAGCAAACCAGGTTTTCAGTCAAATGCGTTTAAAGGTTTGTTTAAATGTTTTTAAAGAGGCCAAAAGTGGTTTATACCTTCGGAACCAGAGTTTATTAATTGAATGTCCCCTATCATATAATTCAAGTTGTGTGGTTGGTGCTGTTGGGACCTGAAAGAGCTAAACTAAACACATTTTGTAATTTTGTATATATTATTATAATATTTTAAACAAACCAGTCAGGTAAGATTTGGCCCCAGGTGTGAGCGACATCAATAGTCTATGACATATCCTTCCACTTGCAGATAGTCCGATGGAGTGAGTAAGAAGTGCAACACCAAGTAAAAAAGTGAAATCATCTCAAGAGGAGAAGGGAGGTTTGTCCAAAATGATTAAACTATGTCAAATTGAATATGGTGCTCTGCCGCATGGCAAATACCATTCTTAAATGTAAAAGAGGTTACTTTCTGTGGAACAAGAAAGGTAAACTAGATTGTTTTTTCACAGCATACAATATTTACAGTCATAGAAACATCCTGCCCAAATGCAGAGGTGTGTGACTTGAATATCATTACTATAATACACTAGAATACAATTGATCACAAGATTAATTATTTTTAAATACTATATACTTTTTTAAACCTTTTTCTGTCATTTGTTGCTATGGGCTTGTTCATTTATGTATAGATTTAAGATATTTGACTACAATTTTGTGTTTGATCATGTCAGTTTTCTGCACTAAGAAATTGTATTCATTTTGTAACTGCAGGCAATTTGAAATTGACAGCAAATTTCCAGTAAATCATTTCCTGCTAAAGTAATTTGCCATTTTTATTCAGGCAAGTCTATGTCTGTGTGTCACATTGTGTGACAACACAAAGCAAATTATAATAAAACAAATCTTGCTATACTGTCTATAATACCATTAATCACTGTAATGCACTGTAATTTAGAGCTCAGGCTAATGAATAGACGTATAGTGGGATTATCGCGAATGAGGAATGCAGGTACAAATACATGTTAATTACATTTTAAATTATATTTGGCTTTTGACAACTTTTGTGTTAAAAACAACCAATAATAACCAATCTGATATTAATGCCAACATTCACCTGACCCAAAAATAAATAATAGAGAATAGAGTAAGAGTATTTTGGAAAAAAAAAAAATATTTCCTATATTTCTCTCAGTACACAGGAATAACAAAAGCAGCATCATACAGCTCGTTTTACATGTAAATTGACAACTATATGCTGGCAAATCAAGCAAAATATGATCAGATGAATGAATGAATGAATGAATGCGCTCATCATTCTGCTCTAAATTCAGTTATTTAATTACCCCGCCTGTTCAAAAATGCTGCTATGGCCCAAAAGAAATAATAATAATTGACCCAGCAGACAGGAAGCAATTAAAAGGAAGTCAAACACATGTGCGGCTTTGAGATCAAATTATTAAAAAAGCACGGCCCAGTGTATGATGGGCTCTGGCTTGCACAACTGTCAAATATGTTGAATGTTAAATGAACATAAACAAATCATTACACCCAAATTATATCATGTTGTAAACATTAAAGAATCTCAGCACTCCCCAACATATGCTACAGCCAGACAAGAAAGGCACCTTCCTGATCCTTAATAATTGATGCAGACATATATATTATGTCAGTTCAAATACACACCTGGGGGAACAGGTATAGGTAAATAATCTCAATTTATTGTTTTGTGTGGAAAGTTAGCCCAGTAGAAACAGATGTGTTTTACTTGTGACCTATAAAAAAATGATATATGGTGACCAGTAATATGGTTCAGCAGAGGCCAACAGTTTCAATTTGCTTCACTTGCAGACCTGCTCTCTGTGTTGTGTAAATGTGGACATCCACCCAGCAACTGCTTACTATACATGGAAATGACTTGGTTGAAAGAGAGGTTTCTTTATTTGATAATGCATTTGATAAAGCTTCCTGTCATTTATATTTCCGCCAAAACTCTTGAGTATGTTTTTATCACTTAACGATACAGTCATCTTGTTTAATTAGGATAATAGATTAAGCTGATATAACTCATTGACTGCAAATGTATTGTCTTAAATCTAGATTTCAAAGGCATTCCAAAGACCTGGGCTTTGTCATGAGAAACAATTATATATGGAAATTAAAAGGTTCATGGTAAAAAGAAATGTACAAACTAAACCGAAGCTTAATTTATCATTATGTAAATGTAGGTAATCAATCATATGTGCAAAATATTAAAACATTTCCTGTTGCAAATTATACTTTACAGTTTTTCAGCATCATAGCATGTGGCCACAACCCAGGCTGGAAGTTTTAATCTTTCATATAGTGCTAAATTACCTTCCATATATTATTTAATGCATAGAAGAGAAATTGACTTTTCTAAGACAAGTTTCTTGTATAAATTTGAAAAATCACTCTCATACCCTAAGGATATAATTATACAAAGCCTACAATAAATTAGATGTATTTCATTAGTGAGATACTACAAGAAAACAACCAAAGCAACAACAGCTACAATATACTTTATATTTAATGAAGAGAGAGGTGGGTGGGTGTTTTAGCTTGTACCTGGTCAGACAATAGTGAAGCCTGTGCATTGTGAGTTAATATCATCTGTCAAAGGAAAATGTCTTCAAATGTCCTGGCTAATTAAGATGAATACTATACTCTGCAGAGAGAGAAAATATGTGACATCACAAGTCCCCTTAGAGGTCAATAATCTTTTAGAATAATTGCCTTAATTTTTAATTGAAGTAAAATCTTTCTTAAGCGTTCATCACTGTAGACACATATTCCTCCCTTCAATTGTGTATTCTGATTAATTCCACTAATTTAAAAGTAACTGCTTTGTGCTAGCATAAAGGGATGCAATTATAAAAGTTTTAAATACATATAACCTATTTAAATAAAACATTATTGTTCTAAATACATTCAACTGCTGCTTAGCAATGCATAAAAACATTGACAAAATTAATAATTGCTCTTACTAATATTGCAGGAAGTTATTAAGTCAACAACATCCTCATCCTTGATGCTTTTCAGTTCCTCAAGTATCAGTTTTCTTGTTGATAACTTTTTTAACAAGTAGTGTGCTTTCTCCCAAGCTGTTTAAAGAATCTTGGGTTTAGTTTATTTGACTCAACTTTTTGTGAGCCAATCAGGTGGTTTGTTAGACAACAGGTGTGCTTTATACTGTAGATGAATAGATGAATAATTGAGAAGGGGTTAAAGGCAGATCATCTTTGATTTCCGAGAACAATTAACCAATTGTTAGGACAAATTCTTTCAGATGTCCTGCAACCAATGATTGCAGCATGAAATGGGGAAATAACATTGTTGTAACAGTCTCCATAAATAAAGGCAAATTTAAAGCAAAGGTACACCATTCTTATTTAGACATGAACCATTAATCTTGGTGATGTTGTGTTCTTTCCAGTCCTATACACAGTATATTACTTTGTTAAATACATTGACTAAAGTCAATGTACTGTATCACTACACTAGACATTCATTATTTTCTGGATATTATACACTTGTAGATTCTTGAAGAGAAATGGTCTTCATAGACACTGGGATTTTCTTGGCGTGCCATCATGCTATTACATATTGACCTGCCTGTTGTTTTGAATTTTCTACTGAGATCAACAATCTCATAAACACTGCTTGGATGTTTCACATTTTTCAATACAGTAGCTACCCCCTGAACAGCAAAATCAAATAACCCGTGTATAAAAGTAATGTAGCTGAAGATGTGATTGTATGTGACTTTTTTCAGTGTTTGCCACCTCAAATATATCTGTATTGCGGTTGACAAAACAGAGAGGAAATTAGTCAGTCGACAGTCTCAGGACAACATAAATACATTTATGAAAGAAGCAGTATAATAAGGGGTCACAATAATACATGCAATAAATGTTCCATGGACAAAAGGAAATGGAAAAATGGAAATGCGCAATAGATGCCATCCATATTTCAGAAGATTGGATAGGCTTGCCATGTTTAAACTAACGTAGCGATGTTTGATTAACTGTGTTAATCATTTGCCGTCTGCACTGGTTTGGTGTCTCTCCCTTTTGATTAAATTCCAACTAGTCCTGCATTGTTCATTATGTGTACTTGTCAAATAATTGACTGCTTGCAGGCAGACAATGTATGCTTTTCAATCTGATGAGGAAGTGCTTTAATGTCATGTCATTCACCTATAGCGTGTCATGTCCACGAGGTGGACGCTTGGAATACCTTGCCAGCGAAACCTTTGAGGGCAAAGGTTATCTTGAAATTAGCCCATCTGGTATTCAACAATCTTTGTATCCCTGAGGTTAATGTCCAGGGTCAAACACACTCTTTGTTCCCCAGCTACTGCAATACACAGAGAGGCCACAAGGATAGAATGAAATTCCCCAAATTATCTTTAGAATGATTTAAAAAAAGCTTAGATCATTAATGCCTTCCTAGTGTTGATCAATATAATGGAGGCAGTCCTCTAGCAGTGTCGAGCCTAACCCCTATCTGGTCACTTTGCATAAAAGTGTCTGCTAAATTACCAAACTGTAACGATGAACAGATACAGTTTCACATAATATAATAGCATGTACCTGCAACCATAGAAAACATGTTATTGTATAGCTAAGCTCAATGTTCATTTCACTGTCCCTAAGTGAGCGAGTCAATGTTTGCAGAGCTGTTCTGTTTTATTGCACCACAGTGCAGATCGTCTCATAAAGCTGTCTTCTTAGAAATAAGACCTGCCGTGATAATGACACCTGATTGGAATGACAAGTGCATGCTGCGATGTTTGTGTTAAGAGGGCACATCTCTACTCTCAGCACATCCTTACTCTCTCCTGCAACATATGAGTCATGTTTGCATAAATCTTCATGAATACATCACTTTCTATGTACAGGCTGCAAAACACTTCCTTCCTCTTCCAGGATAAATCTGCACTAAACACATTCAGTCTTGTACCTCTTATAGACAACGTTGTCTAGACTGAGTGTAGAATAACAGATTATAAGGGGTGTGTGTGTGTGCATGTGCGCGTGCATGTGTGTGGTCGGTTGCTTTATCGGAAGTCAAGATCATCATTCTGTGAGAATTTCATTTAAAGGCCCCATGTCATTCTATTGTCCAACTGTCATTTTGGACAGACATATTATAATTTCAACATTTGGTGTCAGTTGGCATTGCATATAGTTTTTTTTGTCTGATATAGTATTGTCTATATGTGATAGACAATAATGGTTGCAAACCAGATATGATGTCACAACTGGTATAATTTTCCCAGAGAGGTATTTTGGCCAAATTATATATATATATATATATATATATATATATATATAGTGACCACACAATACACAAAAAACAACACCATTATGCTTTATGATAGGGGACCTTTAACAAGCTTACCACATCTATGTCTTATATAAAGGAGCATTCTTTCACAAATGGAACATAACATTTACAAGTGCGGTTCAAAAAGGAATGTAATAAAGTACTTTCAATATGGCTAGCGACTGTTGCCACACCTACTGCCTGTCAGAGCTACAAAAATGGGCTGGATTTAATTACACAACTACTTGAGCATTTCATCTCAATTGCTATGGCAACATTGTAGCTTCACCAGCCGGGGCTGCTGGTTCTAGCATGTTCCTTTCAGCTTCACAGATAACTACACAATCACGGGGAGCTCTAACAAGAGGAATGTGTATTCCAAGTGATATTATGCTGATCTCTTAGCATACCGTGCTATTTTATCCTCGCTGTTTTGTTATTATGTTCTAATGGGATGTAGCATTATGTAATCTCTGAAAGGTACACCAACAAGGAAACACTGACCCTCATAGACAAACATGCACACACGCACCCACGCACACACACACACTAACACGAAGTTGCAGGCTCCTGCTCAAATATACACAAACACAGCATTCAAGTAATAGACACACTACTAATACACACTGATGGTGATTAAAGTGATTTTGATAAAGAACAAGATAACTGGGGGAGGAGTGAAGAATAGAGAGTGGGGGTGATTGTAGAAGTGTGTGTGTGTGTGTGTTTGGGGGAAGGGGGGGTAACCCTAAATAAGTGTGAGTAAACTCTAGTTCAGCTCTCTGTGCCACTGAACCTAAGCCAATGGGATTGAGTGTGGGTGGCTTTCCCATCAGCCACTAGCACATTCCCGTGTGTCTTACCCTTAAGACCCAGTGAATACCTTGGCAACATTGGTCATGTGGTCAATGAGGAGGTAACAGTGAAGCAAAGGGTGAGTCTCATTAAGTCACAGCTGTTGTGTTAAGGACAATGAAGCCAGGCTCTTCCCTATATACTCTCAGCCGCCCAAATACTAAGATCCCAGCTGAATGTGTGTCGTGGAGAGTGGGGGGGGGGGATACACTTGAAGGGGGTGATTGTACCTAAATGTTGTGTTTTAAGGGCTTAGTGAATATTTATGGGATGCTATGTCCTTTCTGTGTTTGAAAAGGAGTTTAGGGATCATTAGAAACAGAGGAGTTTGTCTACACCAGCTTCCTATTATGGGAGAAAGTCTCTCTTGTTTCCTAATAAAACCTTTCTTTCTAAACTCATCATGTCTGCTTTCCTTAGAGAGGAAAAAACACCTCATCTCTGTTCTTAGCATGCACGGTCGTGTCTTGCCGAAGAGCAAACACTGTGCTTTCTTTTGTCTCTGCGCCACACCTCGCGTCGACACGGTGAGAGGAAGCCCGATAGCAATGCTGGTGACCTCTGCGTGGTTCAGGGGCTCAAAATCATAGTTCCCTTCCCTTCTTCACAAAGCAGTCCCCTGCTGTTGCAGCCCTGGTATTGCCATGCCTGTGCCATTGGACTAGATTGGATTAGAAAGACAGCTAACTGTGAGACGGAGTGCGGACACGCCGCACGTCTACATTCTCATGTAAATGCCACAACACAATAGAATGGATGAACCACAATTAAAGGCAGCGGCAGGTGATATGGATCTTGTTTTCTTCATATGTTTTGTAACGCTCCCTCTGAGCGCCTGGGAAACGACCAGCGGGGTGAATCTTGCTCACACGTCACAGTGTATTAGCATGCCAGAGGTCTTCTTGGAGTAGCGTAGCCTGGTTTTGTTCACTGTTTCCCCCTTTGCTTTCCGTCCAGGAGTCGGCTGCGTTTGCTTTGGGGTTGACAGTTGACGTTTGAGGGTTCCGGAAGCCAGCCCACCAGCAGAACTGAAATGTTAACCTGTAATAAAGCCATGACAAGTCAGCGTCTGCGCCACTGGCAACAGTGACCACATTACCCAAAAGCCTTGAAATGCGCTAGCGTCCGCAAGTCAGCATCATCTTTATTTTGTCTTAATTTTTGTATTTTTTTTTACATCAGTGCATCAGTTAAGATATTTTATATCAGTAAGTGTTTTTCCCTATAGCCCTCCTCTCCATATTTATTAAGTGGTGGAATGTACGTATACACTATATATACGTACGTGGAGGCAAGGGACTAGCAGAATAACACAGCAGCATATATATTTAGGTCATCATATCAGAAATGGATATTCACACCTTGTCACTTCAGAAGACGGGTAGCCGAGAAGCTTTGACTCCAGATGACAGGAAAAGTAACCACCGCTTAAATATTTATTTGTGTATCGGTGTCTGTGGCCGGGATTTGTTTCTTCCCGGAGAATTGTGAGTGAGGTCATGGCTTGGTCTCCACTGTCCTCATACAGCCCAGTGTCATTCAAGACTTTTCTCACATTCTCAAAACAAGCACCCCCTGGATCCCCTCAGAGGTTTGTCTCGGCCGAACTTAATACAAGTGGTGGCTTAGAACCTCATTATCACAACAACACACTGGCCATGCAAGCCTTCTCTATTTGGACAACAACAACACCTAGCATTTGCCAATTACAGGAAGCATACCGGAAATAAAACCATGATAAAAGTCACGGTAAGCTCTGTAAGACCTGCATCACAGCGTCACCATGCACAGTACATTGTGTTGTACTGGTCTTTAAAGTGAGTGGTGCTACGATAAGGCATCTCATGTATAGAGGGAGTGAACTGTTTCTTCGTGTCTCAATTAAGTTCAGTGGTGTGTATTGGCTGGTACTGGGCCACCTCAAATGTTACCCTTGGTGTCCGATAAGCATACGCCATCATCTCTCTCCGCTCCCTGACCCCACAGTCTAAACAGCTGTGTCCTCCTCTGGGAGCAAATATGCAGGCCAAGTGTGCAGGCAATGAAATGAGCTGCTAATCCCTGTACACGCTCCCCAGCATATTACACTGTGGCGAGCCGTCAGTTCATCAGCCTCTGCGGGACTCACTGGGTGCGTGTGTGTGTGTGCGTGCGTGTGTGTGTCTGTGTGTGTGCGTGTTTAGGCATGTGGCAATTGGAGGGCTGGTTGCATAAAGCGGCGTGTATTTATACAAGGAGGTGAAATTGTTGTTGTTTTTCGTCCGCGGTGCTCTCGGTAAGAGCTATATCTTCCCTGGCAGCTTATTTTTTTATAGCAAGAACCAATTGCCTTAGCAGAGACACAGGCTCCTTCCAACAAGTGTTCCTCTCTCTCTCTCTCTCTCTCTCTCTCTCGCGCTGTTATCTTTGTCTCTCTGGCTCTTCTCTCTGTTATGTCTCTCTCTCTCTGTTTTCTCTCTCTCTCTCTCTCTCTCTCTCTCTCTCTCTCTCTCTCTCTCTCTCTCTCTCTCACTCTCTCTAACTCTCTCTCTCTCTCATGCTTGTTCCCATACCCAAG
>JAODTR010000019.1:1549676-1568460 GCA_025399935.1 Amblyopsis rosae
TCTTTTTTCTCTCTCTCTCTCTCTCTCTCTCTCTCTCTCTCTCTCTCTCTCTCTCTCTCTCTCTCTCTCCCTCTCTCTAACTCTGTCTATCGCTCTCATTTATTGGTGCAGAGTCATTACTTGTGCTTATGAAAGTGAAATGAACGAGGGTGCATCCAGACGGACGTGAGGTCATGCCCCCGGGCCCCTCCGTCGAATGAGGACACATAAAGTCTTCACCTGCCGCTGATGGAAGAGCCCTCACCTCAGACGCTATACCTCCATATCTGGCCTGTCTATGCCGGGTGAGCTCAAGAAGCGCATGGCAGGAGCTATTTTCCACTCAAGTGATGTTCACAAACAGCCATGAATAAGTCATTTGGAGGCGAGTCGCTGAGATCACCTGAAATCAAGATGATAAGAAAGCGTTGGCTGTCTACATCCAACGCCTGCTTTGCTGAGTGGTGTAATTGCAAAGGCGAGCCTCTGTTTGAGTGGGTTAATATTGTCACCATGCATTTTTAACAAGGAGAGCAGATTTTAATCCCCAAATAAAATTTGAAATATTCATCAATGCGATAGCTTCAGCCTCAGCATTCACTGATTACAACAATGTTTTTGTAGAGGCCACAAGCAGCTAAAGATTTATATCTTACACAATGCTTTATTCCCCCCATTGCAATGGTCTGGTGGTTACCGAGACCATTTTGTATCCTGGGTCACTTAAACAGTATTACACACACTGCAATAGTCAGTCTAGTGCTCAACATCAAGTCATGGGTTGTGTCAAAGACCTGAGCTCAATTGTTGTATATTTATTGTATTTGCCCTAAATTAAATTATATTAGCCCAAAGTCTAAATAATCTACTGTAGTTGGAAAAAAAAACTATTTGTGGTTAGATTAAGCAAAAGCTTTTTAAATTGACGTTTTCATTCCAAGTCATGCCACAGTAAAGCCCAGGGTATGTGGTCTTTACAGACTTCTGCAAAGAAAGAAAGAAAGAAAGAAAGAAAAAAAAAACAATACATGAATTCTGCGGCCAATGAAGAGGTTGAATAAAACAACAAACAGTGGAAGAGCACTACCGCTTAGGAAGAAAAGCTGTTCTTAAAGCATCTCTACAGTATTTCATGTGTTTATGTGGGGCATGCATGCGGTCAGACAGTGAAGGAACAGATACCGAGGGGCACGTTCTTCCAGAATGGCGGGGAGCCTGCAAGCAGCTTCAATCGCTTTGAATTCCACAGATACCTTGGCTGTCTGTAGGCATAACAAGGGTGATTTTTCACAGCTACCTGCCCGTGACACATTGTCCACTTATCCATCAGCAGGTCTCAAAACTAAAGCATTTGCTCTGAGTTTTTCATGCGTGCCTGTGACGTCTAGCTCACACATCCCTCCCAGCGGCTAAGACAGGGAAGGATATAAATATTGCATTACAAATGAAAGAAAATGAAACAGTCTGTGGTCCAAAAGAAATCTCTCCAGTCTCACCAGAGGACAGGAATCCACGTCTCAAACCACCCCCGTTGTCTATTGACCCCCGGCACATGGAAGGCTCTGGCCGGGAGAGAGAGAGAGAGAGTGGCGTTTGGCCGAACAGGGCGAGACAATTGTCTGTGTAATCAGCAATTACCCTAATGATAGTGCTGACATACAGTGTGCTGCATGCCCCTGTTTGTAGCTCCCTTGGTACGTGTCAGGGGCCAGGGAGGAGAGGGGGTCTGCTGAAAGAGCCTGCTGGAGCCGCAGAGTGAGCGCTTGTCAACGGGACACTCCTGTTTCAGACAGAGTCCAGGCTCAGGTGTCTGCACCAGACATTTTTACCTCCACACACTCCAGTCACCCTGCAGAGCTCTGCTGCTTTTCTATGCCCCTGCCCATCTGTATCCAATTCCCCCTTTCCTCTACCCTCTTCTCCTTTTTCCTCTTTTTATCTTTTCTTAATTATACAACTTAAATGTCTTGCTTAGACACATTAGTCTGGTTAGGTGCCATATAGATCATTTTATGAATGAAGATCTATTGGCCATTATATGCACTTCATTTAGAAAAACTATTATCACAGAGACATTGGCAGAGCAGTCATTCCAATTAGTACATGTAAATTAAAGAAGTTAATAGTTACATATGAATAATTCAGAGACAGACAGTGTCAGATGAATTTGTTCATAGCATGAGTTGAGATAAATAAAAAAAAACGCCTCCTTATTATGGATGACCACTGAGTCTTTGGTTTGTGTCATGGCCCGGAGACTGATGTTAAGTACTCATCAAATGTATCTTTAACAGGGCAGTTGATTCATGGTCTTGTAACAGAAGTGTTTTGGTATCAAACAACTATAACTCCCTAACGGCCCCTTCCCAGATAGCTTGTTTGAGCGGCAAGCAACCTTTTGTGATGCGCTTACTCACATGCTATGGCAATACAGTATGTATTGATGAATAATAAATCCATGTTTGAAGTTGTTTGCATCCCACACAACAGTGTTTTCATACTCAAAGTAGACCGAGGTAGAGCCTATATAATAGTGCAGCACGTTGTATTGAGACAAGAAGTACTGATTCAATCTGATGCGTATTTCTATTGGTAATATTTCTATTGGTAAAACCAGTGCACTGCTAGTCTTTGCCGCGATAACATCAAGACTCAGTGCTACACAAAAGGGCTTTGCACACTCCAGGGTGTCCACTCCAACAAGATAAAACATGTGTGAAGGGATCAACGCACAAAGAGCGACTCATGTTATACAAAATTATGCCATCGTGGCTCACATGTTTATCCCTGAAACTTTGCTGTTTTGCATGCTGTTGTCATGTTAGAAGGACTTGGCATGCCTCGAGAGCCGGTTTTGACAGAATATAAACATAAGATTTCTACTGACCTAATTAGGAATAATTCGCATTAGCATAGCATACTGTAGCATAACGACGAACTAGCAGGATGTCTACTGAGGAAAGCGCTAGCGCCTTAGGGGGACATATACCTGCAAAGTGATAGCAAAGGCCCAGGGATGGCATCGCTGGCTGGGCAGCATTAGCCATGTTAACTGCTCCGTCCTGACAGCTCACAACAGGGAAGGCGTGTCATATCGGTTCACAGGCCTGTGTATGACAGATAAAACACTGTTTAGCAGAACAAGTAGCAAACTGCACACTATGTGGCCACAACAACAGCACCTGTATCACCAAACAGACCGTGCTGGGTACCTGAGAGGGATTTTCCAACATCGGATAGACATGACAGACAACATAAATAAAACAGATTACCCAAAGAGAGAAAGAAAAGGGTGATGATACAGAGAGAGAGAGAGAGAGAGAGAGAGAGGCACAGCGAACCTTCCGGCATGAAGGACTCAAACGGCTGTATCTTCACACTGATAAGGTACCAAAGCTTATCAGCCATTGGGTAATTTCAATTAAAAGGGATTTTGGAAGACAAGTGGATAGCTGCCCCTGAGGTTCCTTGTCACCACAGAAGAGAAGGCTAGCTGTGAGAAACCAGAAGCTAGGCGCGAGGAGAGAGAGAGAGAGAGAGAGAGAGAGAGAGAGTGAGAGAGAGAGAGAGAGAGAGAGAGAGAGCAGAGTGGATGGCTGTAACAGCACGTGGTAAGTGTTATTGCATTAGCTCCTCGCCAAACACATAATGAACTCTCTGTCAGGCAAGACAAAAGTCTGGCCACACCCTCCCCCTCCCCCACCCCATCACATCCCATCCCAGCTCACCCAGAAGCTTCTAGAATACGATCGGTGGGATTAACAATGAAGGAGCCCTGAAGAGAGGCAGAGAGAGAGAGGCCTGTTGCCAGGAAGAGATAGGGAGATTCAGAGGCTTAGCATTGTCAAATGTATTATGTGGCTAAGGCTGCCGGCCCTGCCTAACAGATTAGCCTGTTAACCACAGGTTCTCCTTTAAGTTAAGAGAAACATCTTTAAATGTTGGATTTGGCAAGGGTGGTCAACGTTGAGCCAAGGCAACACCTTGAATGGTAAAACAGATAAAGAAGCAACAGGAGAATAACTCATTAGGCTGTAGGTTGATTGAATGAACAATCAATCTGCCCCTGTGTACGTCCACCCCAGAGCAGCATTCAGCTCATGGATAGCAGGTTATACTCCTCACTGTGAATGTAACGGTGGGGCGGGGGGATCAGGTGAATTTGCTTTGTTGCAGCCCAGTGGAATTGTTCCCTCTCCCTTCTCCATTGACTTTTTTTCTCTCCTTTTGTTCTTGTCTATTTCAGCAGGGGTGAAGAAGCTCCCCAGGGCTTGTTCTACTAGAGAAGACCAATCTCAGTGGATAATGATCTTCAAGATGCATTGACACAGCAGATGTCATTTTGAGAGACGGGAGAGGAAGAAAAAAGAAGAAGAACTTTTGCAAGAAAGGCAGCATTTAAAGTAGTTGTCCTCAAACTGTGGGACAGGACCCCCCCTCTCGGAAAGGGTTTGAGAGATGCTTTCAGTGTAGTTTCAGGATTCAGGATTTCACCATAACCTTTTCTGTGATCGCATTTTTAATCCTTCTTGTCTGATGATCTTTCATAATGCGCATCTTTGAATGCTGTTGGATTGTTTATATTGTTTATGTTGTCGTGTTGTGCATGCATATGCATGCATGGGTGTCTCTGCAATTAATTATAGTTTTTTTTCCAAACATTTTATAACTGCTTGATGAAAAGAAAATAGCACGAGAGTAGCGCATTAGGAACACGGAAATTTAGAAAGATAATTTCAAAGCTACCTTTCTTTCTTTCTTTCTTTCTTTCTTTCTTTCTTTCTTTCTTTCTCTCTTTTTTAGACACCTAATTATAGAGTGCCATGTTCCCGGGCTATTTGCGTTTCTCCCTACTGTTTTTGTGTTAAATGCACCCACACTCCGAACGCTCTGTCTTTCAGTCAACATGCTGGTAGAAGTCCATGCCAAGGATTCCGCACCATGTCCAATTAATGATGCTGCTCTTGGCAGCAAAGTGGTAAACCGCCACCAGGAGAGTGGTTTCGCTCCCCAAGACCAAGTCCTTAGCGCATTTGTTTTTCGCCTAAGAATTGATAACTGCTGCATCCTATGACCCACTTACGTACAAATGAGAGGTCATCACGCAGTGGTTATGGATGTCGAGGGAGCGCGCTGTCATTTCTAATTCTATAGTCAATTTATAAGCAATTCTATATGCCTTTATTGACGTTGAGGGACCGTCCTGGTATTTGAGGCAGTCAGCAGGTGTACTATACAAGAGACAAGAAAGGATGAACTACTGTAGGGCAACTTTTAATGGAACCAATGGGACCAGTATGTGTGTCTGTATGTGTGTGTGTGCATAAAATACAAGTGCTGGCTAACAGTGGGTATGTGATGGACATTGACTGGCAGATGGGCTGTAATAACGATGAGCTCTGGGTCCAACTTACCAACTGACCACTCGTCACATTTCAGAATATCTAACACCCAACTGTCAAGTCTGAAGTGACGTCTCAGAACTGGAGCACAATCAGTCTATCAGCAAAACAACGGGGTGTCTGGATATCCCATTGGCCACCTGTCTATCTGTTTCCAATCAATAACATCTGAATATGTCACAGCTGTAGAATGACCAATGCTCCAAAATGACAGCCATATGTCCAACAAGCAAAGGAATAACTTTTAAACCTGCAGCGGACTGACTATAATAATGAATATGATTAGCAGTGTTAAGTGGTCACATTGTCAAGCCGGTTCTAGTTTGAGATAGGGAAAGTACTGAATTGTGATGGTTTCAAGCAGCCTAACATTTGAAGACCTTGGAATTAACATAGGTCTTGACATAGAATAGTGGGAGTTGTCATGAATGGAGGTTTATGAATATGCATGGCTAGGACCCATTGTGATATTCTAGAACACAATGATATATATATATATATATATATATATATAGTTTAAATTTTAGCAAAGCTTAGCTAATAAATGTCCCCGTGTTAGCCTTCTAATGTGTAACGCTCAATAAGTGAGTATTTAAAATGATATTTAAATCACGTGACATGTTAAATAAGCAAGATTTTTTATCATTGGTCTTGCTGTCCCTCCAACTCCAGTTCACCATGAAATAAGTCATGGCATGACAAAGTGTGAACACCATTCCTCTGAATCATGAGGCAACATACTGAAGTACACAAATGAAAAGTGTTTCATTCTTCCCAGACCATAAGTTAATAAAAAATCCACTCTGTTGGCACCAGACTGTCTGACACAAACTCAAATTGATTCATAATTAGGTTTGGATAGATTTTCATCCAGCTTCTGCTGGTAGCATTAGGGTTTTGCTAGTCTCATTTTGCAATGGAGTGCAACCAGCAAATGCAACACACGCTTCAAGTTCACCATGCACTGTGCATTGCAATAGCTTGGCAAATAGCAACGGGCTTTGAAGGACAATTTCACTTCCCTCTAAATGTCAACGTGAAGCCTTTGAAGTGTGCATTAGGGGTCATCTTCTCCCACCTTTTCCTATTGACACTTTAAGTTTCCTTTTATTTCATAATGTCGAATAAGACATTGAATATATCATCATATACAGAAAAACTCTTTCTTTGGGATTGCACACTAGAAGCTTCATAACAATAACACTTTTATAACTTTGAACTAAATATAAAGCTATTATTAAAATATTTTAACTATTGTTCATCTCAAATGTGTCAACTAGGGAACTACAATATCTAATGCAAAATTATTCATTTATTATAAGATAAATGGCCAATTTTGTGCTAGTGCAAAACATGACTTGTGGGGAAGCTATCATATTGATGGAACACTATAACCATGTGCCACTGAAGGTGTAGCCTGTCTAGCAGTGTTTTGCTGTCCTTGTTTGGTCTCTTGCTTGGTGTCAATGCTTTGTGATGAAGCTGCAGGCAGGTCATTCATCAGACACTGCTGTCCATTCATGTCTCACTGGGCCTTGTCATATAGGTCTCCATCTAGCCTCTGAGACATGTTCAATCTTCAGCCAGACAGCAACATCCCTCCATGATAGAAAAAATAAGAAAAGTCCATGCTTGGGATTTATGGCCGATCTGCAACAAGCTCCAACACTTCCTCAGGGAGCGCATAAAGAACTGAGGAAAACAGAGTGTGAGCAGTAACACACACATTTGTCTTTTATGGCTCAATGTACTGATAATGATGTTTGATTTTCCATTATGTTCCAATGAAAGGTGAGAGAAACCCAGACCAGACTAGCACCCTGATGTGCTGATGACCCACTGTTGTAAAAGCCATGTCTGTAATATGAACTTTTCCAATTACTCCCAGTGGAATTGTCCACACTTTAAGAATGTGCTTAAGATATACCAGGGCCCCCAGGTACCCATCTAGTGAACAATAACCTCATAATAAAATGGATGCTATGAATCTTAACGGTAGGTAATGTTGTTTTTCTTATAGGGAAAGGCTTACAGTGGTTCAAAGCACATTGTGAGCCAAGACAAGCTGTCTACCATTAGTCCAATATGCAATATATGAATGATCACTTGCATATATCAATAAGGGTATATGGTGTTGACTGAGCTTCATTAAGAGACTGAAATATTTCATTCGGTGGGACCATGTTTATTGGTTGTCTCTTGCAATAGTGTAGAGAATTAATAACACACGCCAATATTATTCACCATGTGGGATAATTAGGGAACCAATCCCAGAGAGGAGGTTATATGGCCTATACATTCTATTAATAAGCTAGATATTGGTCTAAGATCCAGAGGCTCAGGTTATAAACTTGTCATGGGAATTCAGAGCAATATGGTATCTTGGTTCTGCGGGCATAACAATAAATGCAGTTGTTTGTTTTTAACAACTCACCGCTTTAAAATACTGCATGTATAAGAACATAGAGCTAAGCATTTTATCAGAAATGTGAAGGGTCATACAGTGCAATCCTGTATTAATCAGTGAATTTCTAGAGGCAATATGCATCATAGAATTCGATCGGCCTAGCCAGCTTGTGGCAGCATATTATTAGTTTTAAGCTATTGAACATGGCATTTGTTTATCAGGTTAATGTTGCTAAAACCTCTGTCTGAAAGCAAATGTCTGCATGCAAGGACTCATGCTTATGGTTATGAATTATTATTATTATTATTATTATTATTATTATTATTATTTGCCATTCACATTATTTCTACAGTATTATCATTTTATTAAAGGAGCATTTGTGTGAGGGACATGCCTTTGTGGCTGAAACCAGTAATGCAACCGTTTAGTTACTTTGGTTTTGAAAGACTAGTGTGCACAACCCTCCCCACCTGCCGATACTCATGCAGCTCTTAAAGGCAAATAGGGAAATATAGGCAGTCTGGGGTCACTATAACACAATTTATGACTGCACCTTTAACCTATATATATGGCTATGATGGATGAGGCATTTTAAGCCCCTCTTTCTCCCCCGCTATTGATTCCGAGCGGGCAATGACGTGGACGGTGAGGACACCTTCAGAAGATGGGACACACTGTACAGTAAGCAGTGTTTAAAAGAGGGTGTCCTTCAGCAGCTGAAGCCCTCCAGCATGGTACCCCGTCGTCATCGTCATCATCTCAGCTTGTTTCCGCTAACGCACCAGCAGAGAAGGAGCAGGATGACGGCCATGGCTCTGCTGCAGGCAGGCAGTCAGGTCAGCGCAGGAGCAGCGGGACAGCACAGGAGCAGCAGGACACAGGCCAAGGAGCGGCGGGTGAGTTGGCCAAGGACTGGCAGCTTCAATCTACTCATTTATATTTTTTACTCATATTTATAATCAGTGATTCACTATATGGTTATTTGTATTTTACTTGTCTACTGCACGTGATGCATTGTGTTTTGCATGGTAATTGTAGCCTCCAATGTCCTGTAGTTCCTGGCATTGGGCTATCTTAGAAAAATCATCTGATTGGTGAAGGGGTAGAATTACATCAGTCAAATAGGTGTCCTATCTCGTACGATAAGCAATCTATCACAGCTGGATTGATTAACAGATTTTAAGGGTTGAAACAGGTTGTTAGAATTTGGTATGCACTCTAGATTAGTGGGTGGGTGTACTGTAGCCTTGCTCCAGACCCATAAAGCCCCTTTAAAACAGCGACGAACATTAACAGTTCAATGGCAGTTTCTCCTTTTTGACCCAGTGGGGTAACCTAGTATATTTCCATTGGCTGTTAGCATAGTCACTCACTACTGTAGTATGCATAAGTAGTTCTGGCATGATAATAGTGCAGTGTTTTATTGACTAATTTCAGTCTTTTCATTTAACCATAGAATACTTGTATAACAGATGTACAAGACCCACAAACAGGCACTTGTTAAGTTACTTAGTTTCCCAACTAACTCCTAAGTAGGCTATACATTTCTAATGTCCGATTTGGTCATGCATGTACCTCTCCTGTAAAGTAGGCCGGTCTTGATGTCATTATTTAAAGTGTCCACAACTTTACTACTGTAAGTAAAGGCTGGCTCTGCAAGACTACTGGCGTGACAGGCAGCAACATGGTCATTCAGTAATCCTTTACTTCTAAATGCAGTACAGAGATATTGGAATTCCTTTCAATTCAATTGTCTGCTAAATTAGTAAACTGTTCCCTTGACTAGATATCCAATTTTCTGCTTTAGTGTACAATAGATGACTCTTGAAATGTGGCTGTAGTGAAAATGACACATGATGTCTAAAAATGGGACAGAACTACTGCCCTGATTAAAAGACACAGCTCCTATATTGAAAATATTGCCAGGGCCATTGTAACTCAGAAAACATTATTTAGATGGAAAAGTAAAATTGATAATGAGACATTTATATATTTTTGTTCAAATCTATTGAAATCCACACAAATAACTTCTTAAATTGAAACTAATGTGGACAAAATGAAAGCACAGTAACATGGAATGGAATACATTGGAGGAATAAAAACGCTCAGAGCTGGGGTGATACTGTATTACACAATAATAATAATGTAGAAAAGAATGCTGCTGTAAGAAGAAATGTGACCAGTATACCATACATAGCTTTATCAATTTTGACATAAGTAAGAACAAATAACTGAACATATGTTAGCACAGAAATTCAGTTTCTCTAAATGGATATTGTGAAGTGAGAATAAGTGCAGACAAGAACGCACACTAAATCACAAACAAAAGCAATAAATGCGCACAGAGTAGCGATTCGGAATGAACATTATAGAACAAAACAATAAGGTTACATGGTCAAAGACAAACAATAACAACAACATTTCCCTCACTAACCCAAACAGATACCACACAACGCAACAGATGAAAAGAATAATAATGATTACTGAATGAAAGTCTGTGTGTACTGTAGCTGTACTGTAGCTGGGTGCTAGATGATGACTATATATATATATATATATATATATAGTTGTTGTCTAATATATTTACAAAAAAAGGGGTATTTTACCTTACATTCATTTTACATTTGATTTAGAGCAACATACAGTACTAGTCACATCTAATTTTAAACCTCTGAACATACAGTTAGGTTTTAAATGTAGAGATAGCTGGTTAGTGTGGCAACATGCCATGTTTGGTTCAGCGAAACATGGCATGTTAGTATGTGTTTAATGTGATACAAATCACATCAAGTAACATCAGTGGAGTGTATTTTACATCTATCGTTATCTATTGGTTATCGTTGGATACAAATGAATGGTCCAGTGCTAGTGCTACATAGCATCAGTAGCATCAAGGTAACTAAAGTTATTATACAGATACATCAGCATAACAAGTCTCAGAATGGACATCGCTAGTCCCTTAGCGCCACAGTATTGATCTGCTCTGCCTGCCCAAGGGTTTTAAAAGGCTTTTTTAAACCAATTGGGCACGAAAAAAATAATATGTAATGATAAGACCACGAGATATTACAGTAAAGTAAGGGAGACTTTTTCCATTACTTTACTGTAAGGGAAAAGAGTGCACAAAAAGGAAACCGTGTTGACAACTGGTCGTGTACCACAACTTTGTACATTCAAATGTAAACATTGGACACCAGGAAAAAGCATTGTACTTCCTAGTGAAGTGATGCAAAGTTGTCCCAATATCCCGAGCACAACTGTTAAAAAATTGATCCTTAACTGGTTTTGAAGCTCTGTGTTTTCGTCACAGTCCAAATCATCTACTATTGTCACAATCTGGTGTTTGTCTCTTCCTTGCATTAGGTTGTATGTTATTTATGCCTTGTGTTGCACATTGTCACTCGCTGCATTTACATAAAGCCTAATATTTTGATTAGAATCTGTTTAACAGCCCAGAATGAATGAAAATGTACAATACAAACAACTCATACCTTGTAGTCTGTACACCATGGCTCACACATTCAAGAAAAAAGGTGTGATTTGAGTAACGTGGGAGGCTCTGGCCCACTACATCATGTCTAGCAATGCCCCTGAGTCTCAGCAGTATTAGTTATTAACAATATTCCTACTTGCCATTACAAATTGACACGCATTGATTTAATGTTTTTTGACGGCCATGCTTCAGACAAAAGGTCAGAAGGCATACAATTTAGAAGCTGGTATTTGTATTTAAGGTGAAAGAGTATAAATGCTATTTAGCAGCATTTAACTACTAAACATTTAATTATGTTATGAAGGGTTTAAAATATTCCTTTTGGCTAGTTTAGGTATTTAGTCTGGAAAGCAAGTATGTTAGTCTTGGATGTTTCCGTTTTATTTTATTTATTTTTTTACAGTAGAATTCCTGGGAAATGGTAAACTAAAACCTGTGAGTTCAGATATGGTTGTGCCTGGTGGTTCAGCCTGTTTCTAACCACAGTAATACATCTCCTCAACAGTCATTATCATTGAGCAAGTCTATTCTCTCCCTCCATCCCCAAGGCATGAGATGTCACACAACCATTATGCATTCTCCATTGTGTATATTGCATGTCTGCGAGATATAAACAAGAAAACAAATTCCTTATATTGAATGTACAATTGTACTGAGCCTAATGTAACCTTGAAGTACCATATTAGCCAATATCTCATTTAGAAAGTAGCTCAGATGAGGTGTTCAAAACTGATCCCTGAAATGTATACACTGTAGGCATCTTGAAAACTGATTGCACTTCCTTTGCTCAGAACAATACAAAACCACCAGAGGCTGCTGGGAAATAGCCACTATTTGCAGCTAAATACTGATATTGACAGTGCCGTTTGTTTACGGTCAGGCTACGGGCAGTAAAGCCACAATCGTGCTGGTTACGGCTGGGTTATTAAATATAGCACTGACAAGGGTTTGCATGCCACATCTTAGCCGTGGACAAACTACTGGCATCTTGATGTCATTGAACAATGAACTGCAATAAAAACGCCCTGTCATTGTTGATGACTGCACTCTAGCTAAGGTTGGACTTTACCCCAACCACCTTATCCTTCCCCTTGACAGACAGTTTATGTCTGCCTGCCAAGTGGGCTGGAGTCTGTCTTCATACAGGAACACAGGACATATACACAGACTGAGCCAATGCTGGCCCTCTGCGGTCATGCAACAGTGCTGATAGGCTGATAAAACTTTTGCCAACCGGATTCTCCCAGTCCGCGAACACTTGTCAATGGGCTTGATATGGGAAGGATCTGGAAGACACTGGGTCTTGTGTATTCTGAGGAAGTTTAAAGCCCTCAAAGATAATTGTAGCGAGACCCTGACCCCCATACCCAGGTCAGATTTCATTGGGATGGGGGCCACTTCCTGGCAAAAAGCAAACTATTCAATGAGTAAGAATGCAATACTGATCCTTTACATTATCAGAGGACTATATATGCCCACCCCCCAGATACTAAATTACTCATCAGCTTTCTCGGTAAAGTAAACACTGTGTAAACTGTGATGACTGTAACTGACAGCCCAGCAGGCTATAACAGGATGAACCCAATATATTTTTGTTTACATATGGCGTAAACCTACTGATGCCGGGGTAAGAGGTAGATAGAAGGTAGAGAAAAGTCTAGATATTCATGCTTTAACAATGTCATGTTCTGACTTCTGTATAAAATGTGATATATTGCCTAAATGTGACTTTTCATTAGCCAATAGCTATTCCCTTTCCAAGCCTACACTTTATTTTTCAGGATTATGACAAATTGTAGCAGCGTGCTACAGTATTTGAGTTGACTGCTACCTTTTCAAATAGAAGAAAACACTAATATCTTACATAACCACTGAGCTGTTTGTATTGGCGCCCTATAGCGGAGGGCTGTCAACAGCTAGTTCCTTGCTTCATACAGTGCTATACTTTTAAAACATATCAGCACTTGACTGATAGTTCTGATGAGTGACATTGCCAGTTCTGTGTTTGGTATTCCTAAGGTCAGTATTATCTAAAAGAAACCAAATATAAGTTATTTGGAAATAAGAGATATTATGGTAAATGGAGAAAAATACTGAATCAGGTATTTTGCAACCACTATATAACCTAGCCAACTAGACCTTTAAATTGATAATAGACTGGTGTGATAAATAAGAAATTATAAATGTTTAAAATAAAACATGACAATTTTATTATGTATATATATTTATTTTTTCCAGAAATAGTGTCTGCATTCTGCTTAAGTATCCATCATTTCAGTTTCGAAAAAAATAAAAGGGAAAACGGCACTCTACTCAAATCCAGCCCTCCAACTGTAAATTGTTAATTTCCACATTTGAAAGGTTGATTAGCTGCTTTCAGGAAACCTCAGCATTTGCATGGGAAGGTAAGCGAAATTAGCTAAATGCTTTCACAGTGGAATTACAGTAATGGCCTGACCACCAGGTCAACAGTGACGAGGTGAAAGCAATTTTACACATAGCCCACAGAGACTAAGATTCCAATTTGAAAAGCCCAGTGTCTCTTGTTTTTATTGGTTTGAGTCATTTATCTGATAAAGTACATGTAGGCTTGGTGGTCTGAATTGGGAAGGAGAATTATGACTGGTGTGTATCCTATTAATGTATTGGTGCCTAATTAGATTTCCCCTCTCCCCATTCCTTGTGCCTGTTTCAGAATTATAGACATGTATAAAAACACACGAGTAAAAATATCATAGATCATAGTATTCATAAGAAAGTAGGTTTTGTACATTGAGCTGTACATTGTATTCATATACAACTATTAAATGATTTAGTTTTCAAGACATCTACAAGTTAGTATTGATAGTTCACATTTTATAAAATGTTTAAAATGATGCAGTGGAATTTTTCACAGCAACCTTTACATAAAGTCCAGTCGAAACAATTCCCTTTGAAAAATACAATTGCCATTCAGGTGTAAATATAGTTTACCTTTATACTTGCAAATAATTTCGAAACCAAGCACTTGCTTTGAAGTGAACAAAGATAATTAGGGCCACATTGATTCTCAGCATTACCCACATGGCCATGCTTTCATGTTCTGCATCATTCTGGAAGACAGCTTTTCTGGATGTTGACATGGACTGAAAACACCAAGAGTCTTTTATCCAGCACTACATAGAAGATGCATCACAGGCACATTTATTTGATTTAATAGTGCATAACATGTAGAAAACATATAGAGACAAAGTTTCCACATTCGCACAATGCACTTCCCTGCAGATATACAGTGCTCTGGTCTAGATTTAATAAGAATCATGCAGTTTGTTAAGATATAATTACTGTAAATGTACAACAGCCTTTCATTCATCTTGTAAAAACCTTCAGCAGTAATTGGAACAGATGGCTTTGGTTGTAAAGGTCACGTTGTCATCATATCACAAATAGAGTTATGATGCAGGCGTGGGTGACAATGCTTTAAATCTTTTGAAACGAGTGTTCTGGGTAGCTGCTAAACTAGCTCTTTGTAATCCATAGCGCAGCATACACTTGCCATGCTGATTCGAGCTATTGTACCTTATTCATAGAGATAATTCTATTTACATGTTATCATAATGTTTGTGCTTTCATGTTGTTTTTGATGTAATGCATCTCAGAGTCACTGCTTGATAATGTTAATATTTAAATAAGAAATAGCAGATAATGAGATTGAAATGTATACTGATAGTCATGCTTTGCCTCGTAATGCTTGATCAGCCTGCTTTAACTTAAGCCCTGTTGTCAATAAGTAAATATAAATAATATAAAACAGCATTAAAACAGTATTAAAAATATCTGTTAAAAATTGTTTTATACCGGGACACCATCTGTTACAATATTCTTGATTACATAATATCATAATACTGGTTGTCAAGATCAAAAAAATAATTAAAACAAATTACAATAAATTTATTTTTATTGCCATGAATACTTATTATTTATTTACATTCAGATATTTATTTGTATACTGTTTCTAACAATTAATTATGAGTCAAATGAATGAACTGTTCACTGTAATTACTCTGACGTAATTATAGCATAAATCTTATTTGTCAACCTTTCAGAAGCAAAAGATCTTAAAAGCTCTTTTCTTGATGATGCAGACTTATTGTTATATATCTAAACATAGCCCTTTGACCTCTATTAACTGTACGGTTTGCATAATGATGTAATGTAATGAGCACTACTTACTTATTTGAGCGCAAACCAAAGTGTCATACAATAACACACAACTACTACATAATGAATAGAGAATAGATGTCTTTGGGGTTTGTCCTCTTCTGAATCAATTGAAAACAAATAGGCTTTTTATGGGATGACGAAAAGCGGTCTCATAGGGCTCCATGCGTGTACAACCCATTGGCAGCTGTATGAAAATATGACAAAAAGAATGTTTGCTGAGCTGGACTCATCTGCATTTTAGCGATGGCACAAAGGACCCAGAGAGAACTGGACTATATGGAGCCAGATATTATTTTGTTAGCACTGCAGGTCTATTTCCATGTTCAGGGAAATGACCAAGTGTTTTTTAGGGCCTAAGGAGTCTATGGGGATACAATGACAAACATTTTGTTTTAGCATCAAAGAGCCAGTAAAGGTAAATTACTTTGTCGGCACATTGAAGCTACAGTATAATGTAACGCAGTTAGCGGACAATGGAACTTACATGTTTGAAATTCTATATGACTACAATACTAAAGAAATGTTTCTTTTATTTAACATGCCTTACATTTATATTTTATTAATATAATGATATGCAATAATAACACGTCGCTGTTGTCTTAGCTGTTCCTTCATCCATGGGCAACATAGAGATTCCAAATGTATAAAGACAATTGCAATTGATTCCATATACCATAATAATGATATATTTAAAACACTTAAAATTACACAGTACATACGTCAGTCAACATTAAACTTTTTTGAACAAACTGAGACTGAACACTCTTTGCAGCTTTTAAGTCCATAATAACACACATGTATACCTTATTTTTTACAGTTAGCCTAGTGCCTAGTCAAATTTAACTTAAAGCAGAACAGGGCATGCAACTGAATCTCACATCCAGACCATTGTTCTACATCCACTGGTTAATTATACTAAACCACAATCCATACTGGTGGACTATTACGACTGTCCATTTGTCTTGGTGGGGCCACCAGTGTTACTGAACCGCTACCTTTCTGCATCTGTACAAGGAAAAGTTCAAGGGATGCTGGACACTGCTCCAAGTCATGTGTCTCTGGTAACACTGGTTCACAGGAAGCCAGGACCTCAGCTCTAGTACATGATACATTAATGCTATCGTTTGGCCTTGTTTAATTACATCTATGCAAGGGGTCTGGTATCATATTTTCCTGACCCTATCTGTCTTAAGAAACCTTAACTAAAATCCAAATTATTGTGTTATATGATCTGTGTCAGATAAAATATTTCACTAATGACCTAATGAATCCTATGTTATCAGAGCAACTCGCCCTCTAAAAATACTTTCCACAGCAATAGTATCTAGAATGAATCCAGCCTTGTGGCCACTGGAAGCCATTCCTGGACAATACATTGTATTCAGTTCCTGTGACAGTGTGTTATTTATCGTTTATTAATGTGGTGTATTCTTATTCTAGATTCAGTGGTGACACAGTAGCATGGTACAATAAGTTCCCAAATGTCATTAAGACCTTTTATGTTAGGTCAGTATTTGTTGTCAGAACTAAGACATAAATCAAGCTCAAAGTTAAATGAAAAATATGTGTGAGTCATCCCACATAAGCACCTTTTCAAGATCCAATCTGATTTTGGAACATCAACACAAAGTTTATGTTAAATTTGCTACTGTGAGTAATAGCAACCTACTAAACTAAGACACAGTTTGCTGATTTGGCAACACTCCGGGGAACAGTTTGTGGGTGATTGCGGGCTTCACTTCATAGTTTACATTTTGTAAAACCGCAACAATCTAAACCAACGGCGTATATTAGCACACAGCGCTGATTTGTTTGTAGAACAAATACTTGTCATACACTGTTTCTTCTGAATACCATAATTCTTTTGAAAGCATTCCACATGCAACAGGATCCATACAGTATGTATTGGCATAAGGTTGTAGTCCTAAAAAACACACAACTCCCCCTTTCCCTTACCCCACCCCAACTGTAATGTTAAGGCTAGCATTTTATCTAAGTTCCCCTTGTGTATGAATTGAAACAAAATCCTTCTCTGCTACTTGGGGAAAGATATTTATTTAAATAAGTGAAAGTTCTACCAATCCACAATGGAAAAGTAAACCAACTGGACCTTGATTGATATTCTCCCTTAATCATTTGAGAGAATTAGATAGACCAATGTTTTGCGTTTTTCACCAATCCTTCCTTGAATGACTAATGTGTTGTTGGGACAGAGGCTACGCAGTGTGTGGGGAGAGCTGCCAGGGCCTTTGTGGGCCTCGCATGGTGGACATCCCCATTGAGACAGTAAAGAATAGGTGGTCACTAGGTATGGAGACAATGAGACAGAACTCAGGGATCGGAACAATTGACTGAGCTGTCAGTGGCTGACAGAAACTGTAATTAATGATATTTTCTATTTTCACAGAGGAGAATAAGCATCTGACAGAGCCATTATTAATGAGTGCAGCCTTGTTGCAGCGAATAATAGTAGTTTATTAGCGGCAAGACAGATTTAACGTATTTCTCTCAAACAAAGGGTTAGACATTTTGAAAAATGGAGACAATCTGCCCCACAGATCCAGTGGGAGAAAATCTTCAATACAACAAAAATGTTTGTATTGTGATCATATTCTTTTTTTTTTCTTCTCCATGCCAAACCATCTACTATAGGCAAGTCAAAAATAAAAGTCATAGTCAGTTTTTGTCCCTCCAGTATCTTACTTTCAAACTGGAAGTTGTTAAGGATGTGAAGCCTGGATATTTCATTCATTAAGTCATCTCATTCATCACTGGTAATGAATCATCAAACAAAGCTGTTTGACAGGCACATTTATAGACATTTAAATAAATTCAAATGAATAAACAATTACCATGTGTTGCAGGATAGTATCAAAGGTTTGTGATTTGATACAACATGAATTCAGGCAAAATCTTTTTTTTAACGAAATCTTCCATACCAAACTTGGCATCCAAAATACAAGATAAGGGTTTGTACTGGCTTGCCAAGTAGCCTACAGTCACACAACATGAATATCACAGGAAATTTTACCAAAGCTATATAACAAGTTATTCAGACTGAAACATATACTGTGAAGGCTAAATATGAGAAAGTCAACACATTTTTAGAATACCTACAGTATTCATTGTTTTGGGGATGACAAACTTGATGATGCTCACGGTAGGCAGATGTGTAAAATGTACTCCAAATATGACTGTACAGATATGCCAGTTTAAAATTACTGATATTTCCGTTGCGTTGCGGTAGAAATTTGTGCAGGAACTCTCTTCGTGACGCAATACGGTTTGAGGCTAAATTTA
>JAODTR010000019.1:1578285-1602565 GCA_025399935.1 Amblyopsis rosae
CCCTACCAGGAGCACAAGGCTCCAGACAACACAGCCCTCAGGTTCATGGGGGCACCCAAACCTCTCCACCACGATAATGTGATGGTTCCAGGAGAGGCCCACAACCTTTGAATTAGAAATGCAATTTTTGATTAATTCAGACAACAATCTCACATCTTGTCTGAATTAATATAGTATATATAACAACCTATATAGTTGTGAAACTCCTACAGTATTGAGGCTACACTAAGCCATCATGAATTTAATGTAATGTACTGCTATATAAACATTTGCTGAACTCTTCAGAAGTACTTTCTCACGTTTGAAAAAATCCTCAACCTTGAGACAACAGAACAAACAAGTGATTAATTACTCAACATGTATGCCTTGACATTAGCATTATTTTATATTTGGTTGTCTGTTAGGAAGGTATACTGTAGGCAATATTAAACAATGAACCAGTGACTCATTTTAAAAAGTACATTACAATTTTCTTATACTATTCCACAGATTGCGGCATCAAAATTCCATTCCTTTGCAAGATCCTAAGTCTGAAGCAATTGCAACAAGAGTAATTTCAGTCACATGAAAAGGTGAGGACCATCTTAGCAACAATGTCACAGGAGACAAGATCATTATTGGAATCAAATTCAGCCATCTGTATGATACATATCTGAATCAGCTTTGAAAGCAGACCCCACATTCTTCCTCTAAAAAATTTGAAAAATGTCTTCATTCTGTTGGCCAGATAATGATGAGTCCAACTTCAAAACACACTATTCTCATTAAACTTCTGTTCCGTGGCATAGCCACATTCCACGGGTAGCAATCTGATGGGGAAGATATATTCACAAGACTTTAATTATAGAGGTATTCATGGAATGTCAATCATTCAACCAGCCAGGTTTTGATAGTTGGCACACATTTGATATATCTCATACAGTAATTAATTGGTAGCACTGATTCATTAATAACAGCAGACAACATTTTTTGAATCGTACTGGTCACTTTTAGCACATAAAGAGACGCTGGTTTGCCTTCAATAAGCTGTATTGTACACAATACTGAATATCTTAAAAGTACACACTTAGGAAACAACATTGTTATTTGTTGAAATACTATAGGCTACTCCAAATTAATCTACACAACATATATGTACTCTCAAAAACAGCAAAACAGTACCGGTAGTCGCTATTCCTTTGCTTTGAGACTCAGCATGCATCATTAAAATGTCTCAACATAAACAAACTCGTCCATGTTCAGGTTTGCCATGGGTTAAGGGTAGCTGGTGCTGATTCAAACCAAACCCAAGCTGTGTATACGTTTTATGTAAGCATGTGCACACTTTAATTCATTAGCATGTCTACGTCTTATCAGTTTAATAGAAAACGTAAAACAAATATGAGTTAACAATACAACTGCAAGAAAAGGCAATGCACTATATATATTACAGTATAGTGTTAATGTGCAGTAAGTTTGGCTGCACTTTATTTGGCATATAAAAAGTAAATCAAATTATCCCAAAAAAAAAATAAAAACATACCAGTGCCCAAATATGTTGCCAGTAGAATAGACACTACCATCGGAATTGCTATGGCCAATACATATTTCCAGCTATCCCATCTGTGTTCTGTGTTCATGTAATGATCAACCGGAAAATGTAAGGATCCTTGGTTAATTACCAAAACCACTATAATATCCATTTCAGAGAAAGCAACGACAGTCGACTTCTTATAAATCATTTATTTGAGTGTTGATAAGATTTTGGACCACTTAAATTGAATGACTTTTGAACAGAAATCTCAACGGACAGCAACTGGTGAAATCTGTTGAATTCATTTGCAATGAATCAGACAGCTGTGCCTTTGGGGCATTAACTTCCAGATGCCAAGCACTTTCAGAGCTCGACTTTAATGTTTTGTAATTAGCCCATAAATCAAGACAAAGTTTAAAACTCACCATAGTGACTTTACTGATGGACAACAAAATAAAAACTGGCCAAGGCACAAGGTTGGCACTTACCCATTACTAACAGTTGGTGTTTTTATGACAAAAGTAGCAAACTGACTATGTTTTTTAATGTTTGTTTTACAAGTGCTGAAACTTGCTTAATGTTCGTGCTATGCATGTATGATAGACATTTGAAAACCCTATATTTACCTTTGGTTAATTTGGAACTTTCACAATAATACAATTTAGCCAGCATGTTTGACCAGTGGTCAGGTCACCATTCATTACATGCATAACGTAAAATGTATGAATCATGCCATATTAAATATGTCAATAAGATGTTGTTAATCAAGGCATAGGATGTACTATAACTGTTATTTGTCTATACATAAAATATTGTTAATAAAATGAAGAACTGCTTTTTGGCATTCATGAATGTGATGCATTATACATTGTACACTAGAAATGTCAATGTAACAGCTGAGATTGTCATCGCATGTGTAATGTATGCACCACACTGGGATGATCGTCACATGCAACCACGCCTTGGTTGACTCCATCTGAAGTTCCTGAACACAGGCACATCTTGTGTTTACTCCAACATACTTATGCACATAACATGCACACTATCGTGTTACCCACGGTAACTCCGTCTGGTCCATAAATAAACAGAACTGCTTTTACTGGTACATTTATGGGGGAATTTGTAAGGATACAATGTGCTTGAACCCATAAATGCATAATATAATAATTGAAAAACCATAGAAGGTTGGCGTTCCCAATACCAGGAGCAGAAAAAAAGACTTATATGGTTCTAAGGAACAGTGCTGACAAACAATACATTGTACTACAGGAATGACCTGCAGAGTTGTGTGGGAAACACATCCCATAATGCTAATGGTTATATGGCTTTTTGAATATAACTAATAAGCAAGTAAAGTAATTTCAGTCATTGGCAAATGGTAAATGATGATTAGTTATTAATGAAGTACACTGTATATATTGAACTAAAATAAATATTCAATAAAAAATGTTCTTAGTTTAGGACTATAGGCTTGATCTATGTCTGTGAATTCGGCCAGTAGTGGCCTAAACCTACAGACATAAATTACATTAAAAATAAACTAGAATAGAATTGTTTCCGTTTGCTTTTTAATAGAAATGAAATGAACAGAAATGACTGCACAGAGAGCTGTGCATGTCTTAGTAATGGTACAGTAGAGTAGACTGAGTAATTATCCCTTCAAAGCATAACAGTGTTTGTCTCTTCTTGGCAAAGAGCCTGAATCGCTAGTAATTTTGCGTTTGAGGTGAGAGAACAGCGACAACAAACCCAATGGTATGTTTCCGGGATGTCTCTTTTCGTTGCGTTTTACAGCCGTCTGTGTTTAAAAGTGTATTTTGGTATTTTAAATTTGTTATCCTGCCAAAGGAAAGGCGCTGACGAAAACAAGCCATTAGCAAACAAAACAGTGTTAATCAGAGTCCGTTTTTTTTTCTCTGTAAGATTATGAATTATATGGTGCCAGAACAACAAAACAGATGACTTTGCACTATTGTATTGTTACATTCCCCAACAGAAAGCACCTACAGAAGGTCGCACAAGGGGGAAAATAACAAAGACTGACAAACAACACAGCCAAACAGGAGAAACCACAGAGTAAAGGGGGGCTAGGTGGGAGGGGGTCTAAAAAGAAACCCTAGTGCAGCTTAAGTTCCTATTAACTGCCTGAAGGCAACCTGGAATAGATAACCAAAAATGCTGGTAGAATTGTTGATTTAAAGTAGATGAGTCTCTCTCTCTCTCTCTCTCTCTCGCTCTCTCTCTCTCACTCTCTCTGTCTGTCTGTCTCTCTCTCTCTCTTGCACATTTTCACGCTCACACTCTCGCACGCACGCACACAAGCCACCCACCTGCCACCAGAGTTGGGAGGTATATATAAACTTGATGCAGCTGCAAGCAATGCAATGTAACAAGAGGCATGCACCACCCAGCAGCACACCAACATCAACCCGTTGCTGCACTGAGCCAATCAAAATCATGCCATTTAACAAATAGTCTTCAAAAACGTAATAGCTATTTCAGTGGGGAATCAAAATCTAATATTTTATCACCTGCCCATTTTTTTATCACACAAACATGTTCCCCTGAGTTGTCATATTTTTAGAAGCACAATGAGAAACATGCAGGTCAACATGGGCAATCTAATAATAAAATAATGCTATGTACACAGTCCACACCAATTAATCAAATCTAGAATGGTTTTAAAAAGCCTAATTTTAGGAAAACTTTGGGGCAGGCAGCTTGAAGTGCTTTAAAAGCTTTACAATTCTGTAAATATCAAAAGTAAAAATGTGAACAGGACATTAACAGATTACTGAAAAGCAGATGGTATAAAGTAACAGTAAAAATATAAATGAGGTCCTTATATATGCATATATATATATATCACAACTTTGATTGTACAACATTTAAGTATATGCTTCCTGTCATATTTGCGAAAATGTAAATGATAGCTATTTGAATATTTGGTCTACTGACAAATATTAGTTAATTGTTTGCAATGAAAATAATTGTATTGTTTTATTTCGAACTCTCTCGCATATCTAGTGGTGAGAATGTCTCTGATTGGCTAATTCAATCTGCATCTGCTCATTGACAATTGACGCTGAAATGGCTTTTGGTAGAAACTTAATGTTTCAAACCAAACTGAACTGACCTCAATATTTCAGATTTATTACATCTTTATTTAATCTGTAGCACATTTAGGAAGCATGGGGAACCTCAATTATTAAAATATCATATTGGTTCATTAAAACTCCAGAAAGATATTTCTAATTGTTATTATTTTACCTAATATGAATAATACAGTCCAGGCAAGGTTACATAAACAAAATGTATTTCTCTTATGAAAAGAAAAGCATATAAAGAGGCATTTTTGCTGATTTTGTTTTGTTATTGTTGGTGTTGTTGTTGTTGTTGTTGTTTAATAAATGCACAAGTGTGTTGCTACTCGTATACCTGCCCAATTGCAGCTCGCCTCTCTCCCTGTTACCTTGGGCCTAATTTAATAACCTAAAACTCACTCAGCCAACTGTGATCCTACTGTGCACCCTGATTGCAGAAATACGTGTAAACACCTGCACTAATTACCTTCTCGGACAGATTATTTATTAAATGCATTAAAGCATGTGTAAAATGACTCATTGATCAGAATCAAATGCTATTTTTCACTCGACCATCCAAATATCCCTCAGCCCAAGGGAAGCAGAGTGTGTTCCCTGTGAAACCAAACAGTAATATCATTCCGTGACTATTCATTTTCAGAATTGTTTGTTGCAAGAAGACAAAAAATACATTATCAAAGGGAAAAGGAGTACTGCTACATTCACTTAATCGTCTCACTCACGGTTGGCGAAAATTCTTCTGAACGTTATGTTCATCGTCCCGCTGACGTTCCAGTTTCTCACACGCTTGTATCCCCACTCTCATATATTGTATATCATCTCATAGCAGAGCCTATACTATGCCCAGCTACTGCTCATAAATATTTTCTTATTACAAAGTTTCTCAGAGAGCACGCTGATGCACTGCAGGTGCTGCAGAGCTGGGGATAAAATTAGCCTGGCACTCAGTGTTGAGTGCTGAGGAGGGCTAATTGAGCTGAAACTTCTCAAAGAGATAGACCTCTCTGATTACATTACATCAGTGAAATATTCTTGTCTCACAAGTATGCTAGTATCAGAATGATAATGAATTCGTCATGATTAACAGTGGGTAATGATTTCTCATATCTAGTGATTATCCATGTCTTGTGCTAGAAATTACTGAGAGAGCCAACTTGATCAAGATTTGTATTTATTGTCAGCCACAATGATTTTGGCAGCGTAATGATATGAAAATAATTGTATGAGTCAAAGACGCAATATTCGTTGCTTTCTGTTTTTTAAAGAAAATATTTTATGAATATAAATTAAGTCTGTATATATTTAAGTGTTTAAATTATAATTGGAATATGTAACCCTTTGATGTTGATTGTAATGTTAACATGTATTTAACATTGTCCCACAACAAATGCCTTCACATTAGACAAAGTTCATAATTAAATGCATGCTTGTTTCAGTCGTGCCACTACAGCTACAGAATGTTTTTAAGTGTATTGTGATTCATACACACAATAGGTCCAGAGCTAGCATTGTACCTCTGTCAAATACTGTAGATGCTGGATAAAATAAAACAGCAGTAAAGGGAATTGGTCAAAGTTTAAATATATACTGTACACAAATATATAAGATAAATATCAAAATATAAGCAGCAGTATATCAATGTTATAGGTATGTCCAATTGAACAAAGTACCTGGGCTCAGTATTTACTGTCAATAAAGTGGGTGTTTGGAAATTTATGATTCTTGCTAAGGACAGCAGTTACTGGACTGCAAATCATGAAAATGTGCTTGCTTTGACTCTGCATTTATTGGCTGGGTGTTGCCGTGCTCTCACGGGTGACAGCTAGCTAGATGATGTGACAGAGTGCTATATTATCCCCCAGACGCAGTCTCCCCAATTTCAGTCAACTACAGCATGAGAGGATGATGTGTTTGAATTATTGATACATTCTCAAGGTTGAGCGCATCATGCTTTTTAAGAGGCTCTGAATGCTCTGAAAAGGGTTTCAAGAAAGGAGAACACAATTAGAATGGAAGAAAGTCTACAGCTAAAAATGATAGCTCCATCTGAGGATAGCAATATACGAGATGCCTCTCTGGTGGTGACCACGTAGGGATCCTGAAAGAAAGAATCTTGTGGCAGATGTTTTGAATGCAGCGTGAACATTTGATCAGCGAGGGGGAATTTGTTATAATTAACTGTGAGAAGTGAATGCTTTTGAGGAAGATTATAGTAATTACTTGAGATATCTCTGAGGTTCACTGTATGATCAGTGTAGTTCCAAACATATTTCTGTGTCATCTGGGTTTCTTAGAGAAACAAATACACTCCCTTATTATTTTTTTTGGATTAAACGTAGTTCTTAAAACTCAAAGAGAGTAACTGAGTCCTTAACATCGGCGTAACTAAATAGAACAATTGAGCTCCTTTCTAAAATATCTAATCTGTGTGTGTGTGCCGGCACGTGCATGCTTGTGTGGAGAGGTTGGTGGTTTGAGCCTTATCAACTTCAGATTTCAGTTCATTTGTTTGATTTACAGCAGGTGCCATTACAAGCGATAAGTGTAGTCAGATACAAACAGATTTCCACCTGCCTCATGTGTTACTCAGAAGGAAAGGACTAATGTGAAAATGACCTTAAAATACTACACATTTATCCTTGACTCTTCATACAGAAGACTAACAACATACTAACAACAACAACAACAACAACATTGTGAACATAATGTGTCTGTGTTGCCATATTAACAAAGTGAGCACACCATTAAACAATGCCATTAACCACCGACTCATGCTAATGTCTGCCTTTAAATATCAATGACGCTTAGCTTACTGGTCTGAAAGGGAAATCTGTTTTCTGGATTATTAGTCCAAAACAGAAAGTCGTTGAGTACTTTGAATGTTGTTGTGGGGCCTGAAAGGGTAGGGAAATGCAGTTAAATTGAATTGAAATAATTCAAATGGCAAGGACGGGCAGTGTAGGAATGCCCCTGATGCTTTTTATTGATGTATTTGTAAGTGGTTTGCACAAAGTCAATGAATTGGCTTTTGCGTTTATGTTGTGTCCTGGGCAATATCCCATTTAGCATGTCCATCTAAATGCTAATAAGATGAAAGCTCCTTCAAAAATTGCTCAGTACAACCAATGTGGTAATTTACTGGTTGCTAACTAACTGTGACTTTGGTTTGTGGTGCGATATTTAAACCACCACACCTCAATTTTTCCTAAGTACATTTTACTAATGACCCCATTACTTCTAAGTTAAGTCCTTGCACTAGTTGGAGAATCAAGTCGGTGTTGATGTATTACGCTTGACTTTAGTTCCATTGTGACATTCTTAGTCCACGGCCGTATTAATCAGGCCCGGCCCGTAGGCCCAAACAGATGGCTTTGTTAACTCGCTTAAAGCAGTCCAAAACTCCACAGACAGGGCTACAGTAAACCAGACATCCATCTTTGGCTCTGTTTGTCCCATTCCCCTTACAAACACACTCATTACACACTTGGCTTGGTGGGGAGATTCACTGTCACAGTGCCGAAGCCTTTTCTCGTAGGATTTAGATCCAACTCATCTACATCTCTTAAGCAGTTAATTGACACTAATATCCAGTGAGCCACCAATGTTGTTGTTGTCTTTTTTCCAAGTAAACTGCATGCTTTAAGGTAAAGGTATAGGTAAATATATACTGTTTTTCTGTGTCAGCATGCTTTTATACTTACTGTACTAACACGTGGATATTTCTTACAGTACAGTACATCATTTTTTTTATGCAACATCTTACATTATGTGTTTTATTTGGCTCTGTAGGCTACTCAATTTGTATGTGGATGTACCACACATACACATTAGTCTAATTTGTTGAGGAAATCATCTTTCAACACAATGTAGCCAATTCCTGTCAACATGAAGTGTGGACAACCTGTTACACAGGCCTAGAAGAACATTCATTTATTAAACACAATGAAGTGTGTGAGCTTTAAAGCCAGTTTCAACCCATCAAATGTGACGGTCTGACACAAAGACACTGGTTTTTCCTACAGTAAGTCAGCATTACATTGTCTATACATGTCTTTGCCTTAGGGCTTCCATATGTTTTAAATGTACTTTACTTAAATTGCCATGTAGTGTAGCATCGTGGTGTGTGTGTACTACATGTGTTCAAATATGGTTCCGGTTATACAAAAAAATGTTTATCTCAATCAGCGCTCTAGCTTTGTATGGTTGAGTCTTGCAGAGCCAGCCTTTACTTATACAGTACGTAAAGTCTACGACACAGTGCTGGCTAACTGCACCAAGATCCACCTACTTGACAGGAGAGGTATTTTGATTGACATGCACAACAACCAACTACGTAACTCAATGGCAGAGTGGGGCGTTAAACTTATACAGAGGAATTTGTTGAGAAACTTACCAACATGATACTGTAAGTATACTGTTAGTTCTTAAAATAAATGTAAAAACTCAAATTAGTAAATAAAGCAGGTTACTGCACTAGCATCGCCCTGAATTACAGATACAGACATATGAGTGACAATGCTAACAGCCAATGTTAGTTTGTCAATGTCAATTTTGGATGTACGTTCAGTACAGAGTTGCTTATGTGACGTAGTGCTAATGGACGGAAGAGGCTGAGACACTACCTTTGGTTTAAATAACATGTATTTCAGTGCTCTTAAATTATTATTTATTTATTATTTTAGTTTTTACATTACCTTATATTTCAACGCTAGGAGCAGACATTGAAACGTCTGGCAAACACTGTTAGGACGATATGGTGCTTTTGGAATTACAGTCTTTGAAAAGAGTGACTTTTCAAAGATTTTCTTTGGAGTTGCTTCCTTGATTCACCAAACATTATGAATCTGGCTCTTTGCCTTAAAAAGCAACTTACGTTTTTTTGGCATTACTTGGCATTACACCTAAAGCTTGAATGAATATATAACAAATAATTTTATTAAAGTGTATTTATGTTATTAGTGTGGCTTTCAAATCTTCATAGTAAAAGCATAGTAATAGCATACAGCTGATACAACTGTATGCAGAAATGGGACACAGCTTCAGGAATACAGTGAGGACTACACACACAGAATGACTGCAGTTGAACAGCGGATAAAGTCTTTTACCTCTGTTAGAGACATTTCACACCTTGCATAATGATTTATAATTTATCTGCTGCTGCCAGCATGCCCTGCAGGTCTGATGGGACAAATAACTAGACAGATGAATGGAGGAGCTGCTAGATGTCCAGACTGACCTGACTGGCCATCTACATCTGCACAGTGCATCATATATATTTAACAAAACTCATTCATGATCATCATTTCAGATATGAGACATTAAGGCTTTCATCTAAAATGCTCTCTCTTAGCTAAACTAAATGTCAGCATCTGCTAGGCTGCTAAAGAGCACATTTGCCACCAACAGTCTCCAATTTAATAAGTAGGTTTTTTTTCTTCTTCAAATAATATCCAAAACTGTGAGGATGATTATTCATATGAGACAAAACGCAATGACCTTTTTCATTTACTGCTCATATTGCTTTTCACATTTACAGTGCTTTTGACTTTTTATGCTTAATCACTTTAAGGTCTTTGAGTAAAGTGGACTTCTCAGCAGTTTATAATCGGTACTTCTGGGAAAAGCCCCTGTTTTCACTGGGTAACGGATGAGCTTTACCATGTCAAATTATACCCTTCAGCTCGATTCGACAAGCTTACCTCACCCAAAATTGGGTAGTGTCTACAAAGCTGTGAGCTACATGGACGCATTTGGCATAAGAGAAAAAGATGCACTGCACAATATATCACATGTAAAATAAAGCATAAAACACTAGCGTGCAGTGAAAATATCTGTCTGTGGTTATTTAGGAATAAGGTTCACTAATGCACTAGTTTGGATTTTTTAAATCACATGGTAGTAATAACAACATAATGACATCAATGATTTTATTTAAAAAAAGCAATAAGATTATTTAGAATTTAGTTATAAACTGATACTGTAGACCACAGACGATACATATTACAAGATATATTAGTATCAAACTATCCTGAGCAAAATTGCAATGCATACTATTATATTCAGAATGAAGTCACACATTATATTTTACCTATGAAGATAAATACTGAAATTGTAAGTTGCACAATGTTTATGTAAGTTCACATTAATTACACATTGTTTACAAATTATTAAAAAGAGTAAAAAGAAGTACTGTAAGTTACAACACCCATAATAATGACCGTTTGTAATTATTTTATTTAAAAATGTTAGCGCTTTGAAACAAATTGTCTCCCTAACATTTATCTGCTAATGGTTTTCTTTTATAACAACTGGTTTGCTTGATACTGGGAAATGGCGTGTGTGTGCGCGTGTGTTTGCGTGTGTGTGTGTGTGTGTGTGTGTGCGTGTACACTGGGAGTGGTACAAGCCCAGTCGTGAGAGCTCCACCACTGTGCTTGCCTTTTGGTTGCCGGAATAAATTGGTACCATATGGTGCGATGACAGGATCACTCAATCTTCTGTGTACCTGAACACCACATTAATCATTTTTGGGGTATATTCTTTTCCTTTCATCACACAGGAATTTCCAAATAACCCCTTTGCCTCTCTCTCTCTCTCTCCCTCTCTCTCTCTCTCTATCTCTATCACTCTCTCTTTCACACACACATACATATTCAGTGAATTTACATTTGCAGGCTACCCACCCCTGTTAGAAGCCAGACCGTTTGACCAAGTTCAAGCTGGAGAAAAACTAAATGTTAAGGTTAGATGTCAGCTGAGACTTCCTTCCTGCTCCGCTTGCTGACTTATAGTTTTGCAATGTGTTAAAAAATTCCACAAAGCTTTTTGTATATGTTGCACTCCTTAGATCAAATACATCCCCACATTTCTTGTTTGTATAAATATACTAGCAATTTAGGTTTTCTTTATTTCTATTTATTTAACAGAATGTAAACTATGTTCATATTCTATGTATAAAATTTACAATGAAAAAAATTGAAAACAGGTAAAAATAGCAGTAAGCTACACTATAATTGATTTGAGCTGCAAATGATGCAGTATTTGCATTAAACATCTACGCTACCTCCCAAAAAGAATTGACTGCAGAAAAATGTCAACATAAATCTTTCTGAAATGACCCAGTGTTTGCCAAGATTATTTTTACTATTTATATTTTATTTATTATTTTTTTGGGGGGAAGGGGTGGGGGGGGGGGGGGTTGGTGTTTTATTTCCCACGCCAAACTAAGAACGAGAGAAAGAGAAGCAGGTAGAGGGACAGCGATGAGACAAAAGGAAATAGAGAGAGCCTACAGTTTATGATGGCTTGGTGAATCAGACATTTGTTGGCTGCACTGCCAGATAATTTGCATTGATTACCCCCCCAAAACAAAAAAAAACAAAAAGGATAACATTTAAATCAATGTTGCACAGCGCGGCCACAACGGTGTGATAAAATGTGCGAGGCACATTTTAAAGCACAGAGTGCTAGCCCTGGTCAGACAGGAGGAGCTACAGCTCCCCCTTCATGCCAAAGAGATGAGATCAGGCTATGTCCAGGCTAAAACACACTCACAAGATCCCCCCAGCAGCAAAACATAGTCCCCCTTGGGCCCGCCGCTCCTATTTTCTTAGACCTACACATATTCACTGCACCTCTATTTTTTATATACTGTACCAAGTAGCAAAATACATATTTAGAAACTACATCATATTGTTTGGTTTTGGTTTTCATTCAAAATCTTATAGGATTTGTAATTCACTGCACTATGTGTAAGTATTTCTCTATTTGTCCAAGTTTATACTCAAAACGTAGTTTGAAGAAATTAGTGAGTGAATTTTTTTTTCCCAAGGGTTGTGGAAGTAGGTCAGTCTAGCTCAGTTCTGTTTCATGCCTCTCAAGATCACCGGAGAAAATCCAACTATTCCCAGCCAGATTTGCCTGTCAGGAGTATGAATTGCAAGTATACATCACTCTGAGCAGCAGAATAAGCAGCCATCAATTAGGACTACATTTTATGCATTGCACTTGAATGACAACTGCATATATTTACAGAAGGAAATCAACTGGCAGCCCTTTTCAAGTGTATCTTGCAGATTATTGTCATTGTCATGTGTATTCGTTCATACAGCAGCCTGCTCTCAGAGCACAATACACAAGAAAATATTTAATAAAAATGTAGCAAAAACAAGAAAAATTATCATTTTAATAATTAGACAAATAGCAGCTTCATTCATCACAGCTTCCAACAAACATATCAAGCTATATTTAATTCAATGGATTCTCACATTAAAAGGCTCAGTCCTGCCCAGTCATTTATTAATCAGAACTGCAATGACAAAATGAAAAGCTGTTGCAGGTGCTTTGAAAACATGTGATTGTTCAATATTTTCTGGTTAAGGCAATTCATTATTTCAGCAACGTGTCAGAAAGCTTTAGGGAACTAGTGTTCTGAAATTCACAACCATTAGCTGCTTTGGCATTAAGTATAGATCACTGGGTTTATAGTAGGACGTCCATTAGACTTTTCATCCATAATGATGTAACACTGCCCCTTTGACAAAATTGCGTGAAAAGTTTCAGCTGCCCTGAAGTGATCAGGGACAATAGTTTTACACAAAGTAGCTAGCTAAGCATGCAAACACACATTTTATTTAAAGAATATATATAATTCACACAAAGATAATTTGTGTGAACATAGGTCACAGCTTGTGTGGAAAGAAAAAATAATAGAAAAAGGTTTTCTAAATATTGTGTCACGTTAATTTTTGTCCACAGTGAACACGCAGACTTGCAGGAGCCCGGGGCTCTGAATAATGAATGTCTCTTTCTAATTGGACATGCCAGTGTTAGCCAACACACACTCTTCTCTCCACCTCCCAACGCCCCCTTCCCCGCTGCCACCTCCCATTCTCTCCCCCTTCTTCCCCACCCCTCTCTATCTATTCCCCATCTCATTGATAATTTCTCCTGGAGCTCCAGCCCCTCACGGTGAGATCAAAGTGGCTGTCACACACATTGCCAGCGGAGGCTCAGGAGCATCTCCCTGCAATATATTATTCCACTATGCATGATACAAAAAAATAAAAAGATGTATACTTGGGGTGGGGAGAAGGACACAAAGAGCACAAAGGTATATTAGAACCAAATAAAAAGTTACGTTACTGTTTGTTTAAACCGATGTTACAGCAACCTATTACATCTGCATGTGTGTACTCCTATGGAGTTTAATCTCTGAAAATTAGGCGGAATTAAGATACTTTAGAACTAATTTGGGCAAATAGTCCCACTGTTGAAAACAGAATTAGGCGAAGCACGGAATTATGCACAGTTTGCTTGCTTCCTGTTTGGCGTGTGTGCCGTTCACTACAGTACTGCATTTGAAAACAATGTATAATAGATAAGTGGAAAAAAATCCAATATCTGCTGACTGCCTTTTTCTTCTCAAAATTTAGTGCACATCTTAAGTCAAACTAAAGCATACACTTCTCCCCAAGGGTGTATGTAGTGGCAGCCATGCAGAAGTGAACTGCTGAGAACCCCAGTGTTTAGCAAATACTCCAACGGAGAAGAGAAATTAACTATTCAGAGCCACGTCATCCCCATCTGATCACACCACACAAGAAAGGTCAGATTAGTTTGGGAATGAGGATCCTCCCTACTCTGCCCTGCTGAAGGGACGTACAGTACAAAATGAAAGGGCTGCCTCACAGCTCAGTGTGGGGACGCCTGCCTTGAAAAATGTGAGCTAGGCATATGACAAAAAAAGAAACTCTCTACGGTAATGGTAATGTGTCAGGTGGTATATACAGTAAGGTAGTGTGATTCCAGCAAGGGAAATTATTTTCTCACCGTATACTGTAATCTGCTAAGGCAGGGAAATATTTTTCACCTAAAACGTGAAGCTGTCTAGCCAATGAAAAAGGACTAAGATGTTGCTGTTAAGAATACTAAAAGAAAGGAAATGTGAAGTCATGCATCTTAAAGCAGTTATTACTCAAACATTGCCTGTGGTCCATTCAAAGTTGCCTGATGTGTTTAATTTCATCCTGGTTAAAAAGTTAAAAAAGCATCTATTACAGTGTTTAAATTGTTAATATGGACTAATGGAATTCGTCAAGAGAATGATATTGTAACCTTCATAATGGCTTTCTGAGGATATTATTGAGTTTCATATTCCACAAATATGGATTTGTGTGACGATCAATAGGGTCTGAAAAAGTTTTCCAGGCCTGATATCCATAGTTTGCATCGTATCAAATGTCAGAGTGGCATAATGTCTAAACTCGCTAAAAAAGCATTTACACATGCTAAAAGTTCTTCATCCAAGCCCACAGTGCTCGCTTTGCAGTTCATACAATGATGTACAGCAAAGTAATACATCTGTAACCCCATTGAAAGATCCTTTGGGCTAATTTACTGTAGTTAATCTGCTGCACAATAAATATTGTACCCATGTGTCATTGTCGTGTTTCAGGTCAGAATCTCCAGAAACTGTGGGCTTGTGAGTCCCAACAGAGAAAATACTGGAGCCAAAAGATTACAGAGGAAATTCTACAACCATGCAACAGGGGGTGCTTAAGACGCGTGACTCGCTATTGGTGCATGTGTGTCAGAGCCCAAGGCCATTGGTTATGTTGTGCCTACTCAGAGCCAATCATTTCCAGCCGAGCTCTGCCATTCCATAGAAACCAGGCCTGCAGTGACAACAGCTATTTTAATACGCTCTCTATCTGTCCAAATATCTTTCAAGTATTTTTATACATTTACTTCACCATTTTCCAATGAAATAAAACAAATCACAAATATGATAAATAATGTATTGCTTTTTAAAATGATTGTAGTTTGATTGAGGAAAACTTAAAATACTTAAAATAAATAACTAAGTATTTATTTGGAATATATATATATATATATTATTGTATGCATTTACATAGATATATTTATTTTATTTTATTTTATTTACCTCACAGAGTACTAGTGGAAGCCAGTGGTGGTCACAAACAAATGACAACAAGTCGTACTTAACCATAATTGGGAGGTAATCAATCATAACATTGTGTTTGTTAACTGTGATGTCTCTACTGCCACAGCAAGGAAGCTCCCTGATTTATGTTGCAGGAGAGTTATGGCTGAATAGACAGATATGGATAGGAAGGGGATAAGCCCTTTTCCGGGATGATTTCTTGCAGATGGTGCAGCCATTACATCTCGGTCTTGCAGATCATTAATTTCCCAGGTAATAAAACTCTGTGTTGTTACCCCCAACACACACTAGCCCTCTCCGTGTGCAGTAAGGTACAGCTGCTTGTGAGTTTGTTTGCCAAGTGGAGATGACCATAGACTCCACCTTGCTGATTATGCATAACAATGGTGAAAAAAGTATTTCAGTGCCAGCGAACAAAACAGTCTTGAAAAGACCCCCTTATCAATTTGCACAGTATGATCTTTCAGCATGGTTCACCTTAAATGCATCCCCATGAGAATGTCGCCTATGTAATTGTGTTTTGAGCCAAAGAGCTTTCACCCATTTCCTGAGCGATGACTAACCAGAATCACACGACTGTAATGACATGCACTACATTCTAACAAAAGCTGTTCATTAGTGATTTGCGGCAGACCGTTAAAAGCCACTACAGATAATTTTGCTGCATTAAATGATCATTATGGGCTGAGTTTGGGCTGTACGCTCTGGTAAGTTGTACCTTATTTAGTAGCACCTATTTGTAGCGATTAGTGCTTTCCTCAAGCAGCTATGCTGAAAACACTTTGGTAACTACATGTGGTTGTGTTTTCCTAACCAATTTAATTTAGTTGCAACAAAAGATCACTACACAGCACAAAGCTGAGCACAGAGCTGTGGAATAATAGGTAAACCTGTGGCCTTTGTCTCATTCTGCCTCTCGAGCAATTCACCTTAAGATAAAGTATTTTCTGGTGGATGGGCTCTGGAAGATTCAGGGTTTTTTGATAGAAATACTGTTTGGTAAAGAGTAAGTGATTGTGCAGTATCTGCCGCACACAATCAACAACCAGCCTAATTAACATGTACCATAACAATTATGAATACAGCCCGTGAACAACCATGAACAGCTACTAAAAGTGCATGCACTTTTACAGCAACAAAACAAAAAATAATATTATTTAAAAAATACTGGAATCATCATCACCTTCTAAAATCACAATGTGACGTCTCACTTTGAAATCCACTGTGATAAAGAGTTGATTGCGACATGGGTGATAATGCGTTGCTAAGCTTTGAATATAAATGTGTCAAACAAGCATTTTTAGCAGTTTATGTTATTAAATAATAAATTAATTAAGAATTTTAATCGTATGCTTTTGGTAATGATAAATTCATACATGCAGTACTCAAGCTTTACATTAATTGCCTGAGAGGGTTTTCTTCACAGGTCATACATGTGTGGATTTATTGATATGATTCCCCAGGCATCATACAGTAAGTAAAGTCAGTCCTTATCTTTGAAGTACTGTAGGGTAATAAGCGTAAAGGTTTTTTACAGGCTTTTTTCTGTAAAACCTAAATTCTTATGCATACATGCGATTATACTTTTGGGTACCCACAACTCTCCTGCTATCCGAAGGCTATCTGCTTTGCTAAAATATGACTTTGATAGTCAACCACTTCAATGATGCACTGGCCTTATGTACGAGGCAAAACAGCCATACAGACTTGCCACTCATAACACATCCCGGGATCTCTGGAGCAATAAACTGATTCTGAGAGCTCTCATCAATCTTTAATCCTTCCTCAGGCTCTGTTGGGCCTCAGTGAGTAAAAGCCTCCCCACCAAATCAGAATGAGGTCGGAAACCAGCACATTCAAGGTTCAAGCAAAGGCCTAGAAGATTTGTTGACAGTTGATGGGGCCAAATCAACTGGGAGACCTCAACTCTTTTTACCCATTGGTGGAGACACATGCCCATAACTCCTGCTGTTGGGACCAAAGGATTTTGGGGGATCTCTTTAGAGCTAAGACCACATAGCGTAACACTTTAAATGTGTTATTGATTACTCACAGCCATAGTAATATTATTGTTAAGTCAAGGCATATCACAATTTTTAAAGCAGATGTACAGGACTATTCCTGACTATTATTGTTAATTAAACAACATTTCTACAGAATGGGCAGAGTATGCATATACTGTACTTTATCAGTCAATAATTATAAAAAGGTTAGTATAAATAGTTTTAAAATGGACCTAAAATTAAAGTTAGAAAATGTTTGAAAAGCAAAGCTTCCCAGAGCCAATTGGTTTTGGCATTTTTTCCCAGTGTCATATAGTCAAGGACACACGCTAAGCAGACCTGACAGAGGGCATTCAACAGTAACTATCTGTACCATCACACCAAAGTCACAAACAGAGCATCTGGGTATAGCCTGTGAGTTGTTGCCAAGCAGATATGACAGTTTGCTCTACTGTAGATTAGTGAAACCATGGAGCTTCATGGAATCTACGGCACAATGATGAAAAATGTATTCAGATGGCGGGGAGGGGAAGAAAATTAAGTACCTCGGAAACAGCGTGTAGACAGTCCCCAGAGTTTGATCTCTCAGCACTGAGGACTGCTTTTTACAGTAAAGCATCTATTTTGAGTAGAACTTGGCAGCTTGTAATGTGACCTAAGCAACTCCACACTAATAAGAACGGCATATGTTTTTTACAGTAAGCTAGAATGCTTCCCGACATATGTAATAATAAACCGATTGGACATATTGTGGGGCTGTGATGTGCGTGCATAGATAGATAGATAGATAGATAGATAGATAGATAGATAGATAGATAGCGGCCAAATTAACCATCTGTATCACCATTTTTTAAGACACAAAACACAAACCTTTATATGTGTATATTTACATTTTCACCAGAGTGAAGGCGGCCAAATTGGCATTACTAGTGGGTTTGTTTGAAAGAGCTGAGCTGTCCTTCCAAGTGTTTTCGTGTGTTGCTGCTTGCTCTATAAAGATATTACAGGTGTGTGTGTGGGTGTGTGAGGTGTGTGTGTGGGGAGCTTATACTGCAGCAAAGCAGGTGGCTAGGTTGGTGACAATGAACAGACAGCATTGGTGGCCTAATTTCCTCATGTCAGACACACCATATGGGCTCTTCGCTACCTATTTAGAAACTCTAAACACGTATGAACGTAAGTATCATACTCTTCACAATTAATTAAAAACAATAGGGAGGCAGAAATCCAGAGACGTTTTGTTTAGCCTATAGACTTAAAACATGTACTTTTAAGAGGGAGAAAAAAAAACATATCCCCTAAAGCATTCCTGTGTTATGTATGGCATGTCCTTGAAAGTAGCAAGGTGTCAAAAGACAGCAGAGTTGTGTTTTTTTTTTCAGCACATCCTGAACTTTTGCATATAACAGAGACAAGACCTCTCACTGTCATAGAGCATTCCTACTGTATTGAAAAATGTAATACATTCAATTAAACTTTCTGACCTTTTATGAATGTTTCCCAAGATGACAAGAAAGCCTTGCTTAACCATGCTCCATTCTCTGTGCAGTACCTGATATCTGCACACAAAAAAGGTGTGCAAAACAATTTACTACCTCGGCACAGCGGAAATGTATTGCTTTAGACACTGTAATGATGGTTATTAACTTTCAAGGACAAACCAGCCTTTTGAGTATGAGTGACTCTGTTGACATGGTTCACAACGCCATTAACGCTTTGCTGTTGCCATCAAAAGTTAACAGGTATAAATTAAACTATATGTGACAAGAATAACAAGTCAAAAGGAATATACCTTTTCCTTCACCACAACTGTGTGCCTACAGGTACAGTAACATACAGGAGACAGGATTTATAGCTTCTATGTGCCACACAGGAATCACGGGGCGCCATATTATTCTGGTGCAATTTAAGTGTTTGGCGTTTAAGAGAAAAACGGCAGGCCAAGCACTTAAATTGCACCAAAACAACATGGAACCACCATGGAATGTATTATACAATGTATTATACATTCAATCTAAAAGAACATTTAATGCAACTGATAGTCCAACTTAGTGAATTCATTCACATACGGTAATAACAAGTCTCAACTGTATTTAAGAGTACAAAAAAGCTATTAAATGGTCAAAATGTAATTTTTATTTAGTATTGAGGAGAAATCTTTGTAGTATTTTAACACAGCTAATCATATATGATTTGTGTTGTATTTCTATAAAACCCTGTGGTATTATTGCAGGTGTCATCTTAAAAAACCTTAGACAAAAGCATAAAGTTTTCAGAGAGAAAACGGTAAAGTGCTCACGTCGACCCCCATGGGTTCCCGGCAACGTTGTGCAGCGAGGGACAAACAAAGTAGAAAATGGGCTTGCGCAGAACACAATGGCGCATGGATCACAAGGACACATATTGAAAATGTACTACAGGGACGAGTTTCCAAAAAAAAAAAAAAGAAAAGGAAAAAGAGCCTCGTTTCTAGACGACTGTGAAATGCCTCACTCCCTAATGGAGCTCTAGTGGGGGTCACCATTACGTGACAAAACACTATCAGTGGGGAAACATTTGCATTGCCGCGTACAAATACACAAGTTGTCAGGCATAGCAAGGCTGGCCTTTTCAGCGTGACAGCAATCCCTTTAGGTGCGATGCAAGCGCAGCACAGTGGCGCGAGGGACGCCCTTGGATGTGAAGGAGGCGGCGAGGGCCACAGGGAACTTGCGAATGCCATGCAGCGAGGTGTGTCAGGGCACCAGAGACAAAGCAATGATTACGCACAATGAGGAGAGCAGATCGCACGCTGACACTAATGCGCTCTGAGGGGAGACGCCAGACAGAGCACTTGTGACAACTGTGAGAAAGTGTGACAGCTTTAACAGACGGCATTATGGGTACCAAACAGAGCAAGGGTGATGTTTTTCACACTGCGTTGGGGATCTTTTTCTCATTAATTACAGTTCACAGTGTCATGCTCTATGAGAAATATAAATAAGAGAATTACACACTGCAAATAGAGCATGCTGTAAGATGGCACGCAACAGTGTTATGTTGTAAGCTATTCAATTTCTCTACATCAGCTGTGGTTAACATCATGAACCCTTCTTGAAGTCTGCATACTGTAATGTAGAAACCTAAACAAAATGTCATTTTCTTTGACAAGAGTGATCATAAAGGACGACGTTTCTGTCACACAGTCTCTGCAGCTCGTAATTAAACCGGAGCGGAAACAAACAGGAGCTACACACCGCCACGAGGCTCGGCAGTGTATTATTCATGCATAATTAATGTTATTATTGATTTCCCTGGGCCTACCTGTTCCTCTGGGTCAGCCGCTGTCTATTCATGACAGATGGGGAATCAGGTGTATTTCACTTAAGGGGTATGCTGGGTGCTTGTTAAAGGAACACCTGTCTATATCTGTTCAGCGTGTGAGATATATACTGAAGCTTTGCTCTGCAATCACATTAGATGCTCCAGCTTTATAACTTGAGTATGAGTTAATTCAGTATTGTGGAAGTACAGGCAGAATGATGTGTCTTTACGATAATGATACCGAGTGATATGGCAATGCTAACAACATCTCATATCCGTAATGAAGATATTTACTGAAAGAGTTGAAAAGGAGCTGTTATAAAGTCACAAGTTTATAACGATATACCAGTGGTTCAAAATATAAACACCGGCCCTTGAACATGCAAATAGTGCTTGAATCTCTGTTGTTTGTGATGGATAATTTAACAACATGTATACCGCTATAGCTCTACAATGGTACAGCTCAGAAGTCTCTATTATCTAACTTGTATCACATATTAAACCATATCAGAGATTATATAGACTTGCAGGGTCAATAAGACGTGTACATTCTTTCAGTGGAAAAGCATTCAAGCTTTCACTGAGAGATTAACAATAACACTAAAAAGGCATGTATCTGAAACAAATTGTTCCACCATAACAAGCACAACAGGGGATCATGTGAATTTAATTGAATTGCTCAACACCTTAAGAACTGTAACGCAAGCATTCATAACTGTACAGAAATGTTGTGATTATACTGTATGCTATTCAAAACATATGCATACTGTAGCAATACCAGAAGGTCTATATTCCTTTAATGTTTAGTAATAACAGCGAATATGGAATTGTGTCATGTAATAAACTCCAGACCTCTAAGCCAATGGTATAGAGATCAATTATTATTGCATTTCAGGCAGGTGAACACCTTATCTCATCTCCCAAATAAAGAGGTACGGTCTTGGTTTCTGGATGCCTCCCTCGTTCCTGGAGGAAAGTTGAATCTGTTTATAAATACTGTCACACAGAAAACCCAAAGGCAACAATGTCACACCAAGAAGAGGAATTACCTCTGCAAATGACAGAGCAAAAACATAATGATATTCTTTATTTTAAACCCACAGAAAGCTTCACCAATGGACTCCTTCTCCCAGGTTGCCAGTCAGGGTGTCACTGTAAGCTCTGCTCTCTTATGACTCCTGACTGGGAGACACTTAAGGGAAAATCAACAAAAGTGAACTCTTCATCATCCTGGCAGGTATGGTCCCTCCACAAATTACCTTTTCCCCTCCATCCGGCACACAAGGGAGTCAACCCTGCGTCTGTAGCACAATGCTCCGTTGCACACACTTCCTTCACATCTGAGCTCCCTACAGCGCGGCTCATACAATATTGGTTCATTACGTCTTAGCGGGCGTGTCACCAAAGCTGAGCATTTTAAATAATGTGCACAAGTGTTGGCTGACACTCACTTAAACCTTGCCGCAAGGCTATAAGCAACATGAGTCTGTGTTAATTACAAATGTTGAATTGGAAAGAGGAGAGCACATTGTTGTACTGTACTGTAATTGTGGATATTTGATTAGGATACTTATTTTATGACAGCTAATACTTTCTCTAACAATTAACTCAGCAGTGACGTGCTACATTTTACTATGGCAGATGTTCTTTTTTGTACCAGCACAGGTTACCATCCATTGGGTTTATTTGCACTTAAAAGGGGCCCTGCATCAGCCAGGTTAGCCTTCCCTTCGTTTACAGCTGTATATAGAATACAGCTGTAAGTGATTAAGCCACTGTGAGGCCCTAATAAGGAGAAAGTATCAGCCGGCGGACTAGCCTAATTGGGTCAATCAAAGATGATCTAGAGAGAATCACAGTAGGAGGAGAGCGAGAGCTTCCAGTGAGCATAGACCTCAGCAAATCAACAGGGCCAGGGCTACATACATGATACAGCCTTGATTAGAATTACACGAGTCTCCTGATAGCTTTGCTAGTCGTGACACTGCACATCACATTCGTTCTCCTGGGATCTGACATTTACAGTATCCAAACATAGCCCCTGGTCTCCAAGATGTCCAATGAGAGGCGAGAGATGCACGTTCATGCCTTCAGTCAGAGAGAATGGGATTTAACAAAGAGGCTTCACCTTATGCAGACCAGAACGACCCAGTGTTCCATGCAAGTCAATGGGGAAGTCCACAGATTTGATGCATTAGCTCTCTAGGCAACTGCCTAGTGCCTACATATGTCACACAGCAAAATGCTTGTTAGTGACACACCCACTAAAGAGACCAGAAGCGCTTGATTTTAGCTTCCAATTTATTATATTACAGTGCTCCATCTTGTTATTATTTCGATATATTTGCTTCAGTAGAACAGTCCCAGCACGTTATACGTCCTGTCCATTGCTCTGCATGCTGATTGAGTTCATTGTACCTTTAAATTCAACGTTCAAATTCTAATTTTCCAATATATACTTTCGGTGGTCAACAAGGCTGAGATGCTTTTATTTTCTCTTGTTTAGATTATTGTAATTCTCTTTTTAACTTGTTTGAATCAAAAGTCCCTAAATCGCATACATACTGTCTTCTCTGCACTGGCTCCCAATACAATTCCACATTCATTTCAAAACATTGCTATTAACTTTCAAAACCTTGCATAATCAAACACCACAGCACATCACTTCTTATCCCATATATACAATAGACCTCTTAGATCAACAGACCATAATCTACTAGCTGTCCCTCACACCCACTTCAAAACATGAGGTGACCGAGCCAATCTAATGCATCTAAACTATGGAATACCTGTACACTATCACTCTGTTCCCTACACTCTACTGACATTTCTAACAAATGGTTAAAAATGTTTTATTCAGACAGGCATTTGATGAGCTTTTAAATAGTTCTATCATTAATGTTTTTATTTATTTATTATTGTTTATATATATATATATATATATATATATATATATATATTCACTCACACATTATTATAGTTTTTTTTAATCTAATTGTACATGTCCCATTATCAAGGCATATTTAATTATATTGTATTTCATTTTTCTATTTATTTTTATTGTTATTGTTGGTTGCTGTGTTTGCACTTTTATTTACATACATACCATGTTGGTACTTTTATTTTAAAGCACTTTGTGATTCTATATATGTGAAAAGCTGTATATTTATAAGCATACTTATTTACTTACTAAATAGTTAGAAAATAAATGACAACTTGTACAGCGTGCAGTGGTGTCTCTTGACTACTATTGTGACGCTTACCTGGTCTCGCCGGTGTGGTAGGACCGGGGAAGGACTGTCTGCATCCCCAGCGCCACACACCCACACGTGCAATTAGATCGATTGCCTTCAGCCGTGTGGGTGTGAGGGCATATAGGCTGGGGACTACT
>JAODTR010000019.1:1620055-1636850 GCA_025399935.1 Amblyopsis rosae
AGCAGTGTTTACTATTGTTTATGTGTAACAGAAACTTGGGTCCCTATTATCGTAAATAATTCATAAATTCAGATTTAGGATTGATTTTGATAACGAGCATAATATTAAATACTATTCATTTATTAATAATCATAAAGGTGACTAACGGCCTATAGGAGTTTAAATAGACTCATATAAACGCAGTGGTGCCCCTTTTATTCCATAGAATTATGAAATATGAATTATGAAAAATATCCAAAACTCGTAGGTTCACTACACTACATCACTAACCGGGAAAACAATAGCACACAAGCATGGATGCAGTGATTCATTCTCAAATAGTGGTGGTGTATGGGAGTGGGTGGACTCTGAGCAGACAGTTTTGTTGTTGGTCAAGCTTATCAAACCTGAAGTTTCATCTGAAAAATCTGCACTATGGCACATTCTATTTGGTTAAAAGCTACATCAGTAACATCTTGTCCCAGCATGCCAGTGACTACTGGTTTAAATTTTCATCTGAAAGCAACGTCTCCCGCTGGAGTCTTTTAGCCTTTCTTTTCGATGGCATTGAAGCAGGGAGGGCTCCCATGCATTGTAACACCACAGAAATATCTGCTGATACTGTAGGAGATGTGGTAAAACTCAAAGGAAAAAAGGCCTTCAGTTTAACTTTGGTATAGGGATGCTGATATCAGCTGTTTGGTATTATATTATCTTCTGGACCACATCCAGCTTTAGGGTATTTAGCTGGAAGGGTACAACAAATATGGATACATAATTTGTGTCATTAGTGAATTTACTACTGAAAGAAGCGTATTGCTCTATCCATCATGATAGAACCAGGCTGACCACGATGTAAATTTACACTATAGTGAATAAGTAGACCTAAATGAAAGTATATGTACTAGTATACTGTAGTTCAGTAGTAGTAAATGTTCCTCTAGTCTAGAAAATGCTGTACATAGCATTCTCAACAAAATTGGGTATTTTTTCTAATAGATAGGCTATCATATAGTGTGTATATCTGCATATATTGCATAATGTATACAGTGTGTGTGTGTGTGTGTGTGTGTGTGTGTGTGTGTGTGTGTGTGTGTGTGTAAAATAAAATTGCATATGCTGAAGATGAACCCTGTGCTTTCTCTAGAACACCAGCGGATGTGCTGGGATATTAATTTAATGAAAGTACTGTGCATCCCTGTTTGTCTGATGCTGTGATCGATTGGCATGCTTCTCTGGTGGATGCCATCTATTATCATAATGGCAGGCAAAAACACTATTACAGAAAAATGACCAGGAACTAAATTACTCCAGGAAACAATAACTTTCAATTGTATTACATTACATAAAGCATTATCCTTAAGTGATATTGCAGGATCTAAACATTGCACCAGTGAAAGCTTTCAGCTGAGATCAATCATTACCTTTGAAAAGTCTAGATGGGATTTTAACATACACCTCAATAGTTTTGCCATTATAACCATGACATTAAAACCTAATTCAGCTGCTTTATGATATTGAATAACACATTAAACCCTATATCAAAAACAAAAGAAAATGCTGGTTTTACTAGAGGTTATGTATATTTTAATCCATCAGGGGAACACCTTCATACAGTGACAATGAATTACAATGAAAATGTCTTCAACATGACCTACCTTCACTCACATTTATATTTATTTTTCTGTCCACTTCAAAAAAGCGGGCAGTTACAAAGGCTCAGAGGATATGTTTGCTTCATCTATTACTCAAAACAGCCTGGTCATATTTTGATAGTCTGGTGTCTGATCTCTTCAATTTTGTTCATAATTCCTGGCGGTTATTATGAGTTGAATATTAGAGGCTGTCAGTCCTCTACCCCCTCTGCACGGCATACTATTACTAAATGGAGTCATTGTAATTATAGCTTTCATGCATGGAAAGGTACATTTTCTTGAGGTAATTTAAAAGGCTCACAGAATAAGAAAGAAAAACGAAAACTCAATGCTATAACTCACTACGTGTCACTCGTATAGCCTACCTTAAAACCAAAACACATCAGCCTCATAGCCATAGTCTACTGATTTGTATTGATTGCATTATTATTATTATTAGTATTATTATTAGTATTATTATGGTAATTGACAGTAGGGGGCGCTTCAGCTATGAATACTAAACTTCATTTAATTTGTGAAAGGGTAATGAGTGACTTCACCTGTAATACTTCAATTACGCAATCTACATACATTTGCAGATTTAGGCCTACAGTTCTGGATTCATGGGTCCTGTCAGTAAATTGTAGACACACCGCCATGTTGAAGGGGTAGTCTAACTGTAAGGAGATTCAACACCCTTGTCCCACCTCTTGTGAGACATGACATCAAAGTCACATAGCCCATTGATGAAAAATGCCTATTCTTCTATTCTATTCTATTATATTATATAAATCCACAGGGGTTCTCTTTATCTCACTATTTAAGGTGCATAACGAATCATGTCTCAGCTGCAACAACTTCGCGTCATGATGCCAGTTACATGAGGAAAATGTGTCATTTCCATGGTTACGGCTGTGCTGCCTCATGCGTGCTATGGGATTGGACACTAGGTCAATGTTTGTCGCAGCATGGGACCATGCGACTCATTGCAATGTGCATGGTCAAGCAAACTTTTCAAATAAGCTATTAATTCCTTGTGTAACTTGCAGTGTAGTTATAGCCCATATCTTGTCTGGAGCTGCAATATAACAAGTTAAAAACTTGAAAGTAGCCTCTGTTTGGGCTCCGGCAGAAGAAATTGTAGTCTCACTCTTCACATGATGAAGCCTATGCACTTGTACGTCATCATCACTATTAGTAACTTCTGTTTCTATCAAATGTTCATTTCCGGTTGGGGATTGGGATAGTTCACCATCACCAATCAATATATTTAATTGCTCTTGGGTTATGTCGTTGTATCAATACCGTCTAACTGCTCCATCACAAGCCATTGGGAACATGTTGCCGGGGAAACGGCCGCATGGCAACAGGATCAGAGCCTGGGGGTTGTCTGCTTCTAGGTCTGCTCCCATTTTACATCGTATTTCCTCACTAGATGGTGTGCGAGCCACTGGAGAGTACACGTCCTCGCGCAGTGGGCTACATATCCGACAAAACAAACCGGGAAAACTATACAGCGGACCATATCTTACGGGCTCTAAGGAGGAAAGTGTGGAAATAGCACCTTTTGCAGCAAGGTTTTCTTTGCAGGAAGTATTGGGGAACACCTAAGCTGTGATGGACATAATGATTGCGGTGCAGGATGCGTGTGTCTCCGGTCAGTGGCTAACTGCTATAATTCTCAGTCTATGCTGCTTTCTGCCATCGTGCTTGCCCGCTGGACAAACTGTGGACTATTCCCCGGTTGAAAGTGTGGTCAGCAGACAGGGCGACACGGCTTTACTGAGGTAGGAACACACGCAAAACAACTTACTTTACCCCACGCGTCTACCCAGTAGTGCCACAATTGTTATCCCTGCCGAATTATTTGTTATACCCACACGGCTACAGTTCTTAACATTTTTGTTTTTTTAAAAGCAAATGGGAGAGAATTCTGGATTAGTCGATAGCGGTAAGCCTATAGCCTACTATAGGAATCATATTCATTTTCGGTACCGTACTGTATACCGTATACCGAGCAATGGCGTAATAGGCTAAATTCATATATGGTGTAAAAGGCAAATAATGGACTAAAACATATTACGATATTGTTCTAATTAGCATAGTCTACACTTGCGGGTGGGGTTGCTAACAAATCAAATTGTCTAAATTGTAGGCAAAATAACAATCTGGGTTGGGGGTAACAATGTTGCCACTACACCTGCCATCGCTCGAGAGTTTTCGATGTTTACCAATGCAAATACAACTGCGACACTAAAGACTTCAGATAATTAAGTGCGAATTGTATCTTTTTGTTTATTGACCAATTTAGAAGAACAAAGTCAACGAGGACTATTTTATCCTAGTAGCCCATTGGCGCTTGATTTCCCTCCATCCATTTATTTTCGCATGCCAGACTTGGTCTAGACAATTCAACTAATCGAAAGTTTTCTATTTCTTAATAAGCACATGCAAGACATTTCCATAATGTAGTCAGTTTATTGCCATCGAGATTGTGAGTAAATTTAGTGTTGGGACAGCTGACTGTGCTGCTTTATTGCCAGTATCGCTAGCAGGCAGTCGTGGAGGTTTGTGGATGTTACAACTTAAGTCCTAAAACAGAGCACGTAGGCTATTGCTTTTTTGTATGGATTTTGTTTACATGATAACGTGGAACAATAAATCGACGTAGCCTATGTCATTGCTGTGGACCTTTTCCTAGTAGCCTAGCCTAGTATGTTCTCACAAAGAGATATGCATCCTCCCGTAGGCATCCTCCGGTCCGTACGATGGAATTTGCATACAGTACATCCACATGCCCCATTAGGACATGAATGGCTGGTTGACAGTCTTATTTTTGATAACACTTTCTATTTTTTAGATAGGCCTAAATATTGGTTTTACATAAATAAATACATACATAAATAGCCTAAATAAATACAGAAATCATCGAGAAAACTGCAATTTAAAAAAATATACTATATAAAATATTTGCAAAACAAGTACTCCACACAACAGTCACATCTGAGAGGGACTTTAATTTCACGCCAATGTAATTGACTGGCTATTATGATATGATCACAGATGATGCTGATATATTGTCTATATCATAGCCTAATCTAGCACCAATAGGTCTCAAAACTTGCCTATATTTTGATTGTTATGAGGAAGAGCTTGAATGTGAATTCTAGATGTGGACTTTTGAAATTCTGGGTGTGGATCGTCACCATAAAGAAGCAGCTTTCATTCCCAAGCTTTATCCAGCTGCCCTCGTATGTCATTGTTGACTTTTGTTTCATCATTGAGGAGCAATTCTTCTCCGAGTTCCCAATGTGCCCTAAGGACATCAGTGATCTGGAGAGATGAGTGTCATATTGTCAGCAGTCTCAAAATGTATCACTTATCAAAGAATTACCTTAGCAACAGCCCAGAAGAGCTCACTATTTATACCATATTCTCTTGATGCCCAAAGGCCTTCTCGTCAAACCAACTTACATCCCTGACAGTATCCTTAGTCTAATTCCCAAGTGTCAGTCTGGGTTGATCAGTGACAGAAGTGGTGACTGAACACTGATAGTTCACTGGGCCAGAGATTGAATCAGCTCAACAAATAAGTGTTACCCACCCCACTCTCCAGGCCCACTGCTAGAAGCACTCTTCACATCTGGGTCATTGCCTTAATGACAGACAGCAAGATCATTTAGCATATTTTCCATAACAGGATTCTCAAGTCATGCTGTGTTTTTCTGGATGCTTTGTTAAACGTGATCTTTTATTGGATATGGATGTGTGCAGGCGCAGAACGAGGAAACCAAGACAGGGTTTAGTCAAAACAACAAGCAGTGTTCTGCTCAGAGTGGTTTAATTCAAGCAAAGCAAACAGAGCTGCAGGTGACATGTACGCAAGGACAAACAATAACGGACACAGACATGACGAACAGGGCAACAGATGAGTTGACGGTGATTGTGAGTGCTGGCAGGCGTGGCAGGGAGTGTCAGAGGATGGGCAGCCTCAGGTCAGTGGCTAATATGCAGGCGTGGAGGACCAGGTAAGACGTGCACTTGGCCCTGCAGTCCTGGACGTTACAGTACCTCCCCCTCTAGGCTGGCCTCCAGGACGTGTCTTCTGCCGGTGTGAGGGCCAAGGTCGTGGCGCAGGCTGGTCCAGTCGGTGAGCAGGGCTTGGTGGGTGTCTGCCGCCGGGACCCAGCTGCATTCCTCGGGGCCGAAGCGAAGCATCGCCCTGATGGCATAGGTGGACCCAGCGGCATGGGCGGCGGGACCACCAACCTGAGAAGAGACACCTGGAAGGTTGGGGAGATCTGTGTGTATTGTACGGGCAGGTTCAAGGTGTACGATAGGGCTGAACGATTAATCGTTTTCAAACCGAAATTGCGATTTGAACCAATGCGATTAGCAAATCGCAAAAAATGCGATTTATAAACGCATCTGACCCAGTTTTTTTTTTTTTAGCATCAATGGTTGTATTTGCATGCCGTCCTTGTTTGAGGGTAATTCTAACTAATCAGCGCAGTGCTCCTACCAATCATGCTCTGAAATGTAAGATGACTATGTCTATGGTACATAGCCTACGGTGATTTACGTTGGTAGGCGCGGTATGCGGTATTATTGCCATATTTTGTTTTGAGCTGTCAAGTGCGTGGCGTAGAGCTTCTGAAATAGCGTGGTTCTGGGGCATAAACACAATTTCTAGGCAAAGTGATCTCAATATGTAATGAGACTATGTGCAACGGCATATCGGCTACCAGTTTAGTGCACCGGTGTTCTGACTAGGTATGCAATCACATTCGGCATGTTTGATCAAAATGTTAGCTGGACAATATGACCAATTCATTAAAAGCATATTAAATAGCGTAATACCAAAAGTCTATGATGCGCCAAGCTACATACTTTGACTTAGCATATTTGTAGACAGAAACAAGTGATGGCACAAGTTGTTGGGCTGTATTCGGTTTAACAACCCAAAACGTTAAGGTACAACTATTCAAGTTTCTTTCCCACAAGAAATGTCCCAAAATAATTACTCGAGAAGTGTGTGGGTTGCCACCGCGGCCTCCCAGGCGACGAGTTTGCAGGTCTTCCTACAGCCAAGAGAAAGAAACTCCCGTTTATTCCAGGAGGTCGTGGGGTCGTGCTCCTGGAGCCACTGGGGTGGCGGACAAAAGACGCTGCAAAGCCCGGCACATGCCGGCCATCTGCCGCTCTAAGGAGCCGATCTCCGTCTCCCTCTTCGGCGAGGAAGACCCAACATGGATGCCCGCGCTGGGATCAGTTTGCTTCTCGTTCGCTGGGCTCGTGGTTCGGTCTGTTATTCTGTAAAGCGATGAGGCGAGTGCAGGCGTAGAACGAGGAAGCCAAGACAGGGTTTAGTCAAAACAATGAGAAGTGTGCTCGGAGTGGTTTAATTCAAGCAAAGCAAATGTGACATGTACGCAAGGACAAACAATAACGACACTGACAAGACGAACAGGGCAACACATAAAGCCACGACTGGCAGCAGGTGACGGTGATTGTGAGTGCTGGCAGGTGTGGCAGGGAGTGTCAGAGGATGGGCAGACGCAGGTCAGTGGCTAATACAGAGGTTGCGTTAACCGAATATTTTCCGTCATTGACTGAATATTTTTAACAATGGCGGACTGAGAGACAGACTGAGGAAAATCTACCTGTTCTGAAGCAGGATGCTGATTTCATAGTAATTGTTGAATCAAACCAAGCTGCGATCAACACCAGTTTTTGTAATAGGCACGCTCATTTTTACAGTATGGCATTCCAATTGAATCATATATAGAGAACTCAAAAAGGCGCAGACACCGCCCCTCACTACAATCCAGTGACATTAGTCAAGCGGCCGGTGGCTCTGAAGCAGGTTGTAAACAAAGCATACACGTGAGCGTTATCTCGTTTATGGATAAATTAATCTTTATAAAATTAAATCTTAAAATTTTTGCCTACTACGGTTGGTCTACTAGGATGTCTTGGTTTAATTTCTAGGGGTGCACATACGTGCACCATTCCGTTGAACATAATATTCAAGGAACAATACAAAGCCCTGCCGAGGAATCTGTTTTCTCTAAAATGTCATGTGCTTTTGTTAGGTAGCAAGCATGTTCTTGTATCCTACATTTGGTAAAATCAACATCAGACTACGTATCTGCCCCACAAATCTGTTGATCGCGAGCCATTACATGCTGTACAGTCTGTGCTCATGCACCACATATTTAATATTTTTATAAAAGTGTTGTGGCATAATATTGACATTGTAGGAGTCGACAAGAGAGATGTAATTTTAACTTTTTTACATCATGCGTCGCCAGCAAAGCGTGTCAAAATACCAAGACAAAATGACAACTGTAGCGGTAAAGGCTGACTATGAATTATAACAACTGATATCACAGAAAAGACTACATTCTGATTCTGTCCTGCTAAACCGATGCTGTCTTGATAAAGTGTCAAATGGAGACGGAACGCAAAACTAAGAGATATTAAGTCTAGTTCATATCGTAAAAAATTACGGAATATTTATGACTGTCTGTCAAAATGATGGACAACGATAAAGTCTACCACAACCACTGGGCTAATACGCCGGCAAAGAGGACCGGGAGAGGCGTGCACTTGGTCCCGCAGTCCCGGACGTTACACCATTCCTGTTTGTTTTTACGGAAATTGTAAAGCTTTTGAGATTTTCCTCTCATGTTACCATACATTTAGTTGCAGTTCACAGCTTTTACTCAAATAGGACTAATCTTAAAAAAATGGCTGCCTTCCTTACATTCAAGACCCTAGATTATCAAAGACATCCCCCTCACAGTGGACAGATATTGTGAGCATTCTCAAATGGTGACATTAGCTACACAATTAGTAAGTACCTCAGGATTATGGGATAGCTCCAGAGAGTGTCGTGTGTTCATTATTTCAGCCCACTTCTTTAATATTTAATGCCATAACTGTGTTCTCCCTGATGTAAAACAGTAGGTCCATATCAATTAAATGGTTTGAGTTTTGGAGGAAGAAGAATGGTCAGTGTCTCCATCCTTTAATCATTTTTAATTACCTAAAGTTAATTTATTTCTAACCATTTTCTTAACGGAGTCAATTTATCAAAAAGTAATAAGAAAAAAAACAATAACAGCAAAATATACCCCTCTATTGAGAATGAGTTAGTTTTTTTTCTGCATGCCTTGCATGACTACAAACCAGTTTCAAGCATGCGTTAAAATTCTGTGAGCTGCCATGGGAAATTCATTATCAAGCCTCACTGTGTGCCTCTTTGTTCACCATCATTTACTGTTGCTATGTTAGACTACTGGTAAATGTATTACTTGACAATTAATTTGAAGGAGTGGCCAGTTCCAGTTTGCTGTTAATCAATTCAAATTTAGCAGCCTCTTCAGATATCATAAGCTTGTCAGTATAAACCTAAAGCATTTAGCAGACGCTTTTATTCAAAGTGACTTACAATTGTACACTTGTCAATAGCTGAATAGGGTAAGTTAGAGACAAGTCATCTAAGGTAAACATTCTGTTTTGGACAATGACCTAAGCAGACATCATGGCTACCATAGTTTCTAAGCATCAAGTTCTTGCAGCTTGGCAGCCATCCTGGCGATGCTCCCGGGCAGTATCAAGACCTTATCTAAATGAATAAGGAGAGAGCCAAAACTGCACTTTCAATGGTCACCATTAAGGGTTTCAAAAGTAAAGACAGTAAGCCAATAGTGCAGAAAAGATAGTTTTGTGCAGAATAGACAGACAGATGATCACACTAAGAGTTAATGGAGTGGAGAGTTAATACATGAGGCGGAAAGGTCAGCGGAGGCATCCAAGTGGATTCTATAAAGGTGGGTGTTGATTCCCATGCAAAAGGTGGTTTAGTGACTCTGCTGGGAGCTTATTCCACCATTGTGGCACCAGGACAGAGAGTCTTGATAGAGAGGGTTGTGCCAGCTACCAGCCCAGGTGCACCAATCGATTAGCCAACAATACAAGTATTTTTATAATGTATTTTTAGAGTACAATGGCTGTCAATTCTATCCAATAAAACCTGAACGTTTCTCCGCTTATGGATAAATCTATGACTTGACAGCTACCATTGTTGGTAGGACATCTTGTTTCCATTTTCAGGGGTGCATGTTCGTGCACCGATCAGTATATAGCCGGTTGTGCTGTCATATAGTACAGGCACTGGAACTTTGCCTGCCAGATATCATGCAACAGAGGAAAGTTTGTTTTGGGAACTTGTTTCAAATATTGAGATACTTGCCACTATGGCTGAATGATTAATTGCATTTGCGATATTATCGCGATATGATCAAACAAGATTTTCTAACTGCAAAGGCTGCGATTACACTCTGGTCACGTGACAGTTAGCAGAGGACTTGGTACGCACGCTCCGTTAATATATATAGTTCTATACACACGCTACACTAACTTTACTTGACCTGTTGCACAATAGCCTCAGGCTCGACAGAACCTGGCAATGCGGAAACTTTAATGTCAAAGAGGAACAGTACGTCAGTTGTGTGGGACTTTTTTGGCTTTAAAAAATATGCTGCGCAGCGTCAGGTATTGTGCAAAATCTGCCTTGCTATCGTCGCTACTTCACGAGGCAGCACTACTAACCTGTATCAGCACTTATTAAAACACCACAAAGCCATGTGCTGTACGACATTTGCATGGCTAAAAACACAAACATCATTGTGTCAAGTAAGCCAAATACCACTCATCAGGGTTCACTCACCAAAAGGTTTGAAAGCATAACTCCATATGAACGTACTTCAAAACGGCATGTGGATATTACGCAAGCAATAACAGAGTTTATCGCGAAAGATATGATGCCCCTCAGCACGGTGACCAAGTTCACGGCTTTGATACATACATTGGATAAGAGGTACAGCATGCCCTCCCGTACATATTTTAGCCAAGTCGCCATACCCGAGCTATACAAAACATGCAAACAGAGAGTCGCAGTGGAGCTGAAATCAGCTAAGTTTTTTGCTGTGCAACATAGCCCGCAAGTATCTTTGTGTACCAGCCACAAGTGCCCCCTCAGAGCGTCTGTTTAGTACTGGAGGAAATATAGCGACTTGCACTCGCTCGTCCTTAAAACCAGCAAAAGTGGATATGCTGGTTTTCCTAGCAAAAAACATGTGAGCTACTGAGATACAACACAGTGGTTATTATATACATTATGGCTGGCAGTGCAACTCTCATTGTGCACTTCAGTCTGTGTAGTGTGTTGCTGTTACTGTCTGGAGATAGTCAAGATTAACATTAATGTTCAGACAGTTTTTTTTTCTTTTTAAGAAAAAGTACAGTTCAAATGTTTAACTTTGATTTACGTAAATAATTTCAAAGAGGTACAGATTGATACTCCTTTTTATTTTTCTGTTACTGACTGGACATCAATAAGAAATATATATATATATATATATATATATATATATATATAGTTTTTCAAATTTATTTAAAGAATGTCTAGTAAAGTTCAAACACAGTGCAATACACGTTTACATATCACATTTATTACAGGGACTTTGAATTATCTAAATACGGAGTGTGGTAAAGCCACATTTGTTTTTATATTTCTGCAATTTGCACTACTAATGTTTCTCTTATCACAAGCCCGCTACTCCACACACTCTGCTTCACTGCGGGCAGGGCTCACACCACACCATACAGTATGCACACACATACGGAGGGGAAAGATAGGCGAGGGAAAGATAGACAGTGGTATAGAGTTGAAGAACTGACTAAAACTACACGTTACTGGAAGTGCAATAAATGCTTTGCCAGTAAAAAGCCAACAATAATAATCTGTGCAAAATACGGACAGACTCGAAATGACGAAAACTAGCGCAGTTAAGGGTGCGATTTTCATCGCTACGATATAAACGATAAAGCATAATATAAGACGGTAGATGTTGTATATCGCACAGTCCTATGTGTAATGTTGCAAAATTGACCTGTCACTACATTCAAAATTTGGCATTTTTATAAATGTAACATCATTGGCTCATGTCAAAAGACGAATGATGAAAATATTTTCTGGCTCTGCACAATTGTATTTGTTCTCTCTCTAGCTTCACCCAGGTCGAAAAATGCCACGATGTAGCCTATCATTTTTGCCAAACGTGTTGTTATTATGGCTTCCTGAAAGGTCTTGACATTTGCCATTAGCTACTGTCAGAGGCAACACCCATCTTAAACGGTTCGGTGTCATCAGTACTACACAGATGTTAGTTTTGACAATAGATTTTAAATGAGGGTGCTCTCAAAACTCCAGGGAACACAATTTAATGGTGGAATTCAGCACTTAAACTCCTTTGTGTAGAAGAGTCATGGCTGAGAGACACTCTTTATTTTCTGATTTTCAGCATGTTTTTAATTAGTTCACATTCAATTCCTAAGCTAAAGCCTACAACCTTACCAATGAGTTTGGCAGTGGCAGGTTCAATCTATTCTGAACATTTTAGGAAACTGCGTATGCTTATTTGGAAGCCGGTCTGCCCACATGACACATCTTTGGTCACACCTGAATCTGTGCTGCTAATTAAATGCTGAAGTCCTCTAGCATGTTATCCACACCAGAGGTTGTATGCTATCAGTGTTGCTGTCAGAAAATGTTCTCTGTTTCACAATTCTTTTCCTGTCATTTTCCAGTTCTTGTCATTTGCCCTTTGGTACTGTCTTGAGTGTTAGGTTGCTATTGTTGTTGTTGTTGTTTATTGTTTAATATAACTCTGAAGTGTGTTACCCATTACACCAGTGCCACCCACTCTATGATATTACTCTTGTATTAAATAACTGTTAATATATTTTCTGATTTAGTAATATTATGCTATATCGTAACCTATAAGACCTGTGACATGCTCTATCCATCTATCGTCTAACTGCTTATCCAATAGGGTCGTGGTGAAAAGCATAGCCAAATAATATATCATGCCCTATATAATCCGTTTCATTACGTTTGCATCAATTTTCAATCACTGTACATACTAACAATTCTATTGATGTGATTCTCTGAAAAGGTGACAATGCAATGGTGTCTATGCCAGCTTTATCCCTAAGACTTCCAGTTAAAGGCACGGTCAGTAATTCTCAAGAATGCTTGCTAACTTTGAGTTCAAATCAAAATATATCCCTCCATGCCGCCGTCTCACACATTGAAATGCATTGTGAAGCAAAGCGTGGTACTCTGGTAGTACTACGGCTTTGTTGTTCACCATTTTGTATGTGTTCTTGTTTACGAAGCCAGGACTGTGTAGAAGTATTGGATCATGTTTTCAACACACAGAACGTTAAGATAGCGAAATGTGATGAGCTATTTGTTGAATTTTACAAGATGTGTATTAGCTTGCAATAGTTGACTATACCTTTAACCTGCTCCCCTTTCTTTGGAAGCCCTGTCATTTATGTTTATTGTCCAAAGCATGCGAGAGCAGCTGAATCATCTGCAGACAACATTTGGGATGAGTCATGCAGCTAGTCTGGAAAATGTAAATCCTCCTGAGGTGATGCATAGACATATGTCCATCACATAACAATGGAATATCCATCAATACAATTAGACAACTTTTCATTTTATCTTGCTTCCAGCACTTCATTTCACATGAGAGAAGTTGCCAAAGGCTCATGTTTGAGATCACAGGGCCTACAGCTTTTTAAAGCACAGCATGTAGCTAAGTTAAATCGACCACTACTTAAGTTAACAGTCTCGTATGCCTGAAAAATGCCAAATAAATCAACTCTAACAGTAGGCTAACGTAATACAGAGTTTAGCCATGTTATCCTATTAGGCTATCATTTTGTGGGCTTTATTTAAATCATTGGCAGCATCTGAACAATCCAAAGAATAAAAACATTTGACCATTTCTAATGGGCTAAATACTCACACCCACCATTTATATCAGTCTATTATTCCTTTAAAAGACAGATGGCTTCTTGTTACTTCAATATATGTCAATTAACACAAAACAATTGAATGCACTATTGAATTAAACCTACATGTGCTTTCTCAATGTAGGCTAAATCCCCTAAAAATGGGAAGAAATTATAGGTTATAAGCCTTCTTTCTATTAATAACTCCAATTATAGGAAACGTGATTTTGGACTGGTTTCCAGCTGTGAACATGCACTTAATTGCATTCTACAAATATTGCATGTATTTCCACAACACCTCAAAATGACAATTTACATAGTGATAATATGTTATCTTTTTGCCAGATTTAAGTTTAATTTGTAGGATAATTCAATTTATAAAGCAGCTCAGTGGAAAGCTTGGCCTTGTAAAGAGCAGTAAACAGATAAATGAGCCCTTTCATATGAATACACAATATGTATAAATACAATTAAAGATCTTAAATCATGCATCTTAAACAAATCACGATGTTATATGCTGTCCTGAATCTATGATTTGGGCCATTTCCATGCATATCTTGCTCAAATATGTTTAAAACTTGTTTCTTCAATAGATTAAGCGCCACTCTCACAGTCATCCATATCTATAGCTGCTGTCTTACTAGGCTATGTCTTATGTTGAAATATTTGCTACAACAAAATAACAATGTGTAACATATTTCCACAAACAAGCCATATTAGCCCTAAATAATAATATTATTATGTGGCCTTTTAACCTAAAAGGATTGACTGGAATGATTCTTGAGAGATTCAACATGTATATTTAATCAATAATTCAATCTGACCTTGTGTTTTAGTATGTTGCACTATTTTGGGGAATTTTTCTACAATAATTCCTTCCATATAACCAGTTTATTTGCCGGTGGTTTCTTTGGTCTTACCATCAGTGAAGCTTTGATCCAAATAGTACTACATGCCTAGAGTACTATACATTACATTACAGCACTGTACTGTACAGCACAACTTGGTCTTGAGATGGCACCTCAACATGTGTTTTTTATTATGAGTGCTAAATTTGATAAAATTAGTCATTATTGAGAAATATGTTTTCTGGAGATTGGGGATTGCACCTCTTCATATGTGGAAATGGATTCGGAGTCGAGGGACAGCAGGTAAACATGGGTTTGATCCTGTGGGAATAATACATTAGAACATGTTGATACATGGTCGTCCTCTGATGCCCTGTCTGCTGTGAATTAGACATTCCAGAGGGATTTTCAGCTCTTATGAAAGGGATTTTCTTGTCCTTAAATTAAATTAAATTAAACATCAGTTCTGGCATCTGTCATTTTTATTAAGTTAAGCACACACTGAACTTAAAGCAATGGATTCTTTCAGTTGCTAACTGCTAAAAATCTCAAATGAATATATTGTATGTTTGTTGTTTAATGTTGTTGCTGCAATCTAATAAAATATATTTAGGAACATATTTGAGAGTACCATGGAGATTCATACAATCTATTGTCATTATATAGCTACCCTATGCATGTTATTGAAGTAGCAGTGATTATATTGAAAATTAACAGAAGAGGAAGCAATATACTGAGTCGAGGAAATAATCCACCAGAGTCTTGCTGAGCATATTCATCCCCAGCCCACTACTGCAGCTGCATACTTGATTTTTTTATTATTAATTGGCAGGAAACTAGATGCTAGTTGGGCTACCCAGTGGAACCTTTGTGTATTTTGATTAGGCTATTCGATGAGAGACAAAAACTAAAATAATTTGATGGCATGCAAACTTCTCGGCAACTTACCATGCATCTCTCTCCAACGACATCAGATTCAATGAAAGATAATGATAACTACTTGAAGCTACTTGAAAAGAATACATGTACTTGAGTGAAGATGTTTTTAGTATAACTATACATTTGAAGCACCCATTTTGTATTTTAGTAAAATAATTAAGACTGTTATTATAATTATTAATATACATTGTTTTATTATTATTAAATAAATAACTAATCAAGTAATAATAAGGAAAACCACTCACTTCATCATACTTTTATTTTTTATATTTTTTATCTTTTAATCTTAGGATACTAATGTTTGTGCTATGGCACCGATACGATATTGAGATCGGAAATTGGTCTCACCTTTGGGATTGGTATCGGTGACGATTGTACAGTTGTAACCGATCCATGGGGCTAATCCAATTAAAATTAATTTACACGCGTAGGTCTGCTGTCAAGCATCAGCCATGTCTAACCTACCCAGGCCACACTATCAGAAGCAGGTTTCTAAAATGCAGAAATGTCCTAAAATAGAGATTGGCTGTCATTTACTTTGCAATTTAACTTAACTGGAATCGGATCGGTACTCGGTATCGGCCAATACCCAAAGTGCCGGTATCTGTATCGGTATCGGGACTGAAAAAACTGGATCGTGCCATCCCTAGTTTGTGCATGGATAATGGGATTATGCCAACTAAAATGAATAGCAGCACATAAAATATCGGCCACTTTCTATTTTTCTCTCTAGTTCATTGCCTCTATCACACACGCATTAACGCACGCACGCATGCATGCATAACAGCTGTATAAGTGTTCAAAGCCATTCAATATTCATATACAAACATTGAATGGGTCGGACTGAAGAGCTTAATGACTGTAGAGGTGGCACTGTCTTAAGTTGCCACCTTTGCCACAATTAATTTAATGACATTTCAGTGTTGCTACAGTACTGTAGATCTGCCCTGTTCAACTGTACGTGCTAAAGCCTTGGAGAAACATCAACTCCAACAACCATAAACTGGCAGGATGCAGAGTAGGGTTGTGCCGATATACAATGGCATCGTCCATCGCCAATGGCTAACAGGCATCACAATGTTTTGCAGGCATCGTGATTTAACAAATGGATTTTTAAAAAGTGGTGAAAAGTGTCAAAGCAGCGTTCAGACAAAATTATAAATATCTAGTGAAACACTGCGTAATACGCTGTGTCCGATGCTCGCCGAATTGCTGCGATAAGGATCACCTACTTCTGTCCTTCCCCTCTCACTCTCAAACTCAGACACACACACACACACACACATACGCAGATGCAAAATAAACTTGTGCCTTGGCTGTATCACACACCTTTGTCTACATCTGGCAATGCAATCAATGCATTATGCTAACGTAATGCTAACAACATCGAAAGAAACAACTTTATAGTTTACTGATTCGGCTCACTCACTTTGCTGTAGCCTACTGTGACGCTTACTTGGTCTCGCCAGTGCGGTAGGACTGTCCGCATCCCCAGCGCCTCACACCCACACGTGCAAT